>QWTY01061832.1:0-13836 GCA_008033365.1 Pseudorectes ferrugineus
ACTCACTCCAGCACCTCAATGTCCTTCTTGAAGTGAGGGGCCCAGAACTGAACACAGAACTTGAGGTGCGGCCTCACCAGTGCCGAGTACAGGGGAACAATCACTGCCCTGGTCCTGCTGGCCACACTACTGCTGATACAGGCCAGGATGCCATTGGCCTTCTGGCCATCTGGGCACACACTGGCTCATGTTCAGCCAGCTGTTGACCAGCACCCCCAAGTCCCTTTCTGCTGAACAGCTCTCAAGCCACTCCTCCCCAGCTTGTAGCACTGCAGGGGGTTGTTGTGACCCAAGTGCAGGACTCTTCACATTATTGAACCTCCTGCATGTGCCTCAGCCCATTGATGGAGTCTGTTCAGGTCTCTCTGTAGAGCCTTCCTGCCCTCAATAAGATCAGTGCTCCCTCCCACCCAACTTGGTATCATCTGCAAATTTACTAAGGCTACACTCGAGCCCCGTGTCCAGGTCTTCAATAAAGATGTTAAACAGGACCAGTCCCAACCCTGAGCCCTGGGGAACACTGCTAGTGACAGCTGCCAGCTGGATTTAGCTCCATTCACCACAGCTCTCTGGACCTGGCCAGCCAGCCAGTTTTCACTCTTTGAAGAGCCCACCCACCCAAGCTGCCAACAGCCAGTTTTTCTAAGAGGATGCTGTGGGAGATGGTGTCAAACACTTCACTGAAGTCTGAGTTGACTACATCCAAAGCCTTTCCCTCATCAATTAAGCAGGTCACTTCGTCATAGGAAGACATCAGGTTGGTCAAGCAAGACCTTTCTTAGGTGTTGATAAAGCTGTAGCTCCTCTGTGAACTCTAGTTAGTGAGAACAGTGGGAATCCAAACTGTTAAATGTCCTTGGGGGTTTCTTCACAGGCAGCTCAAGAAACAGAGTTCCATAATCATCTTCCCTCTTGCTGAGCAAATCTTGCAGTGGGAAATAGATCTAGTATCATATTCTAGTATTATGTGTAAGTGATTATTTAGATTACCCCATATGAAAATTGCTAAGTGGACAAAAATCTACTCACACTAGGCACTCACTTTTAATTCCTAGACCTTCACAGTTGTTCACTGAGCATATTTCAGTTAATAACTGCAGCCAGCTGGGAGTGTGCGTCTAAATTATTGCTGTGCCTCAGCTGATGAGTGGAAGTCATCATTAAGCTGTGATAGCTTGATTACCTATGGTTGCTTATCTGTGAATCTATCCTTGGACTTCCCAGGTCAAATAGATTAGCCCCACTAGAAGTGTGCTTCAGTGGTGGGTTTGAAATTAAATTAAAAATATAGGAAATTTTCTGCGAAATATTGTTAGGGTGGGGAGAGCAAGCAAGTAGTTGCATTAAGAGTAGAAGGAAATAAGCACAGTTGATGCACTTGAAAAATCTATTGAAAGCCATCTTTATGTTTTTAAACACTAAGGATTTCTAATCATATCAAAATGAGCCATTTATTTTGTACTCCTGGCAACATAATTATGCAGTGTAGGAAAGTCATACTTTAAGCTGTAGTATTGTCACATTTTCAAATGTGAGAGGTCATTCAGAGCATCTGCCCGTTCAGCTGCATCATTGCTTAATGTTTCTCTCTTTAAATGTATGCCTGATTCATTTGTGTTGTTATCCAGAGCCATTGCCACTTACTCCTGGAGGCCCTACATCCTGCACATTCCCTATGCTGCTGTGTCAGAAAGCAAAGAGCCACTGTTTCTTATATGCATTTTGTCTCAGATTTTTGAGAGTGAGGAAGTTTTGTGTTTAGACCTAGAAGAAAAATGCTTTCCTTCCTTGAATCAAAACTGAAACAAAAAAGTGGGGCAAATATCTTTTTCCAACCCAAATGGTTTCTATGTTTCTACAAAAAGCTATCTTAAAGGGGGAAAGAACCCCTTTCATTTAGCACAGTGTTCCTAAATATTTTCTATATTCCCCCAAGCCTCCATGAGTTAGTCAAATGGGATTACAAGCAGTTTAAAGGTGCTAGCAAGCATGGCCTCAGCCCATCTTCTACACACACAGGGTGAAACTATGATTCTCAACTTTTACAAGGAAAAGGAAGATCATTATTTATAGAGAAACATGTACTAATTTGATTTCTTTTCTTGTACTTTTTTTGGGTCCTCTATACTTAACTTTTGTCATTGGCTTTTTTCCCTAGTTGAACTGTTCTGCCTCCACAAACAAAAGCTTTTCTGATACCCTAACATAAATTATAAGATGAATTTGGAAGAGTACTTACTGGGATGAATTAACAAAGTAGATTTCCGTGCATCCCAGCACAACTATTGTACATCTGACAATACCTCCCAACCAGCAATCAGTCTGCCCAAGTCCAGACGGCAGAGACTCGAGGCTCCAGGATCCAGCACTTGGGGAATTCTCAGCCTCTCAGTTTTCCTGCAACCATGCTTCATTGCAGAAAACAGGCCCTGGATTATAAGGATGTTTCCAAGTTCTTCTGTTTTAATAACAGTGGAGCTTTAGGGGTGACCAGTCAGAAACTGAGAAATACCCTTTTTTCATTAAAAATTCCCATACTGCAGATCAGGGCAGAAGTAAATTCACTGTTAGGAAGTACTGAAAATGAGAGGTGCCTGAATCTCCTCTTTCTCTTTGTGTTTCCTGATCATCTTGGTTCCATATGATTCCATGATTTCAGCTGAGCGTCCTCAGCTTGTTCATTACCATGATGATCACAGCACCCACCACTGTTAAAAATGGTGCCAGTTCATGCCGAGGACTTAGAGCTGGGCTAATTCACTGCCTAGAATTTGTGCAGTTGTCTCTTGTTCACCTTGTACAGGCAACAGTGGGCCAATTTTGAGTATATAATTAGAGACCAGTCTACAGGAGCGACTTGTCATTTAGTTTCAAACATTTAATATTTACATAATTAACTTCTTTGTGAGAAAACAATAGTTGTGATGCAATATGTGATTACAGTGAGAAAGGCAAAACTTATGTAAAAACCTTCTTGTAAATGAGATAACTGCATTCACAAGGCTCTTGTCTGTAGAACACAAAGCTCTGCAAAAGCACATATAAGTGATTCTAGCCACCTTTTATACACAGCTAACTTACTGCTGTTGAATCATTTTCTTTATGCCATAGCTGTGGCAGCGTTTGAAACAAAGAGCAGGACCACATGCTCTGCTCTATAAATTTAGTTACACCACTGATACTTCAAAGTAATTTTAAATATTAATTCAGTGGTGGGGAAAAAATATATTTAAACTGTAAAAGCACTCTCTCAAATGAAAAACCTGGGATGTGAACAGAAAACAAACAAAAAAAAGCAAACTAATGATCTCAACTGGAACAGCATGGAGCCAGATGCTTGGGAATACACTGAGTCCTGAGAAGCTGTTATGCAGACCAGAGCAGGCAGCATACACAGTTACAAACGTGGAGAGCAGGAAAAGAGAATTATTCAACAATTCCTTACATGCTGAGCAGAAATACTGCTCAATTGTTATGGAACAGTGGTCCTATCAGAGAAAGTGAAATCTTCAGTTTTTGGTTTTCTTTTTGTTCTAGTGAGTGACTTTGCAAGTGCAAGTACTTTATCTCTTCTTGAAGAGTGTAAATGTATAACTCACTGCCCTGTTCATCAGATTATAATATTAATTATGCATTTTGGAGAATGTTATAAACATTCTCTCAGAGGATGCAATTCCATTCTCCAAGAGGTCAAATCACTGCTGGTCACTGAAAATTTTCTCATCTCATTCCTCTGCATTCACTGTTCCCACGGCAGGTGTCTGTTCACTGGACATATTTCTGCCATTTACTGTAATTTTTCACCGAGCATCCTTGAGTGGCTGGGGTTTTTTTCATATCCAGTCTAGTGCCTCTGGAAATAAAATTTTGTGTTCTCTTAATCAATTTAATCAAAACTTCTTATTTACAAGCAATATTTTAGAATTCTTAAATCTCTCAAAGACACATGGAGATAGGAGTTTAGCCCTGTTTGGAATTTCCTGATAGCTTACTATAGTGACAATACAAAATGTCAGTTATTTCAAATTTTTACACTGACATGACATTATCAGGTGTACATAAATGATTAATTATTCATCCTTATTGAATTCTCTTTATTCCATTACATGAAAAAAATTGAGTATTTCTTATGTAAGCCATGATTATTTTTTTAAAGGGAATAACAATTTATGATGTTAGATGATCAGATCTGTATTTATCTTTGTATCCACTGAAGAGTAAATTAAAAAAAGAAACATTTTGCAATAATATTGGGGGGTTAATTTTAATTTAAGTATTTTGGCATATCTTGTAGTATAGTAGTTGAGTATTAGGCCTATTTCAATAGAAACATGACCAATGACTTATGTTGATAGAGATAACAATCTATAAATCACTTATGATTTAAAATAAGGAATTTAAGGTTCTCAGAATGTTCTCAGGTTATACTCAGCTGTAAAAAATGGAGATGACTTTATTCTTTCTGAAAGTGCTAAGTGAAAAGAAGGGAAAGCTACTTGACTTTTTATTTGAGAAAACTAGTTATTATGTGTCCTTGAAATTTGTATTAAGAGCATTCTCACATGTACTTTTGTATCAATATTTCCAGGAATTACTGTGTTAAATACTGCAGTTTGTCCAGTATGGGTGGCGAGCACCATCAGTGGCTGAGCCACACAGTACATCTGTGGGAATTTCCATCCCAATATAATCAGTTTGAAGTATGCAGCCATTGCTTCTCCTCCCCTCCATCATGCAATCTTGTTTGAAAAGTGAAAGGCAATTGACACTTCTCGGTGAATATATGATGAATATATGATATTCTTGCAAGAGTATATGATGGAGGAGAAGGGTGGAGATTTTTAATGAAATCAGTGCTTTTCTCCAGTGTATGAGCATCACTGACAATGATGTCCAGAGCTGGTTCATATTCTGATCAGTAACCCTCAATGTGGCATAAGTCTGACTCCTGCCTACTGTTATTCATGGAAAAAAAAAGGTGTATATTTCAGATATTCCTTTTAATGTTTTTTTTCATCCAAAGAAGAAAAAGATATGTAGACACTTTATAGGAAATGCTTCAAACTACTTCCAGACATGCCTTTGAAAATCAGTGGGCATTGGCAGAATTCCCTAAGAACTCAGGGCTCTAGGACTAAATAATCAGTGGTGACATTAATACTCAGGTATTCCCCTCTAATTGCCATTTGTTCTTATTTATACCCTGTAAATCTTTATTGAAAGGGAAAGATCATCTTCTCTTCAGTAATTGACATAAGTTTTGAAGAATCAAGTATATTGCAGTCTATGGAACAGGGAAAAAAGTGATCTGCAGCAGGTAATTAGCACAAGATTTTCAGTTTTTAAACTTTACCCAGCATGAACTCAGACATTCTTTCTGAAGAACATTTGAATTAGTATGATCTATTGCAGCCAGTAACTATACCTTAGTAAATGTTTCCTGACAGTTCACTACCTCTGTCCTAAAAATTCATTAGTTCAGCAGTTCATGAAAGAGCCAAACTTAAATAGGTGTCAAAATTCTATACAGACACATAGAGACTGTCTGAATGTTGTTCATCTTCACCACATGGTAATTAAATGTTTGTTGAAGTTCTTTGGAGTTTTGCATATTGCAGGTTTCTTTCCTTTTTGGAGGAAGGTTGTACTGAGGGCTAAAATCCAACAAAATGAGGGCATATATGCGATCATCTTAGTATAGGGAACTACTTGCAGGTAATCCTGTAACAATCAAAATAAAATGAACAAAAATTTTTCATACTCATACTGTTTCACATCTAAATGGTATTCATTATATATTTTACTACATGTTTTATGTATTTCAGTTGGCAAATTAAAAAAGACATCTGAAACACAGCATTTTTTTTGTGTGTGCAGCTTTGCTTTTGTTCTTTTTTTACTGGAAATGCAGCCTTGCAACATGTGCATGATTATAGATTTGCATAGTGTAAAATTACTGTAATTTTATCTGTTCAGGAAGTCAGAAAGGGATTTAATAAGTAGTAAAAATTAAACTAGGAAGTAATATAAAGGCAGAGTGTATATATTTTGCACTTTTAAATAACCTTTTCTAACAAGAATCTATTATCGTACAGTATACTGTAATTCCACTTTCTAGTGATATTCTTGCTATTGTCACAGTATTGTCTTTAAATCTGGATATGAATAGTTTGTATATGTACACACTCAAAAAGTGATTTCTACAATGGAATATGTGCTCCCTGTCACTGTTATTAGCATCCAACTGGAAAGATATTCACCAATTATTTTTTTTATAAATTATGAATGTACAGTGTAAATTAGCAAATCAAATATTGTAGCAATGAAGAGATGCACTTTAAAAATGTAAAAGTGTATATCTCCAAGAGTGTTATTTTGTATAGATGTTTTTGAATAAATAATTTATTGCTCATTAGTGAGGCTTTTTGTCATTTATTAAATAAGTATAAGGTATTTGATAGCAGCTATTTGAGTTTTATATTTTTTTATCAGTGATTTTGGTGGGTTTCTTACTTTTTAAAATTAAGATTTTGTAATTAGAACAGTAAAGGACTTAGTCATATTTTCCTTTTCATTCAATAAATCATTGTTGGCTTGATCTAGTTGCTGTAAGGAAGCCAAGGTGTGATCCATGATCAGCCCACAGTCCTTTTTGTGATCAGCCAACAAAAGGACGTTGCCACAGCATCTTCCTTCAGTCATCAAGACCAATTTGGCCATGGAAATCAAGGTATGGAGAGAGGGATACATAGCAAGCAATTGGAAGCACTTCCATTTTCCATGGTTTAAATGCAGCCAGTTGATATTTACTGAAAGGCATAATGACCACAGTATACATTTGCTTCAGTGAGAGATCAGTGCTGAAATCCTGAACTGAAAAGTATTAAACAGCAAAATGTCTGCAGCCTTGAAAGCTGGGCATAATTCAGATTTATAATCTGAGATTTCGTCTAGATTTGTTCCTTGCTTTGCTAACAGAGGAAAAATATGGCATATTAGGACCAAGTCACCTCTAGCAGGCAGATGTTTGGAAAAAGAGACTTCGGAAAAGTTTTATAACAGGGTTTTTTTCTTTTTTAAAGTCTTCTAGTATATCTAGCTTGTAAGAAGAAAACACATTTATATTCTGAAGGAAAAGTATAAATCTGGAATTTAAACCTAAAAAAACCAGTGTGTTCTTGTAATGGAGCTGGGCTTGCTATCTTAGATAATGACAATAGCAGTGTCATCAAAGACGATCTATAAGTAGTGAACACATCTCAGTCAACCCTCCTCTTGGTCTTTGAATCCAGAGGTATCCTAGAATCACAAAAGTGAATCTGAAGTGAGACTTAGACAACTAAACTGAAAGCACAGAATGAAAAAGCAATCATAGGAAAAGCCTTTTGTCCATAGTGGCTGTAAATCTTTGCACATCCTTAATACTCCAAATTTCCCACTTTTTCTGATGTGCACTCCATGTAGGCAGAGGTCAGCTGGGAGGAAGGCTGCTTGGTCCACAGAAAGGCTTGATGCTGCAGTGCATTTTTAGAGTGCTGTCAGTCTCCTCAGAAGATCACAAGGCAGCTGCAATTTCTATTAAAATATGTACTTGCAGGTGGGGAAAGGCAGAGTCACACCATCACTTAACTGCCTGTTAATTACAGCACTGGGCCCAAGGGGAAAATGTTCTTTTAGCAAGTGAGCTCCTAGAGCAGACGAATTTTTAGATGCCTGCCTGTCCCTCTTCTCTGCTCAGGGCTACACCTGAGAAGAGGCAGCAGAGGAGGGTGTGTGCCTGCATTGTGGGCGGCAGTCTGGCATTTTAGGTCCAGCAGTCCCTGCAGAGGTCAAGTTCAGTGTCCAGCCTGGGGGGAACAACAGGGCAGGAAGGACAGGGCAGGCATTTGGGGGGCTCTGTACTCCTTAATCGCTGACTTCTCTTTGCATGTGCCTGAGCCCTTGAGTGCACTATCGTAGCTGCCTTTATTATCTCAGGAGGCTGCTGTGAATGGCAGCCTCTTGGCCTCCTGCTGAGGTTGTGCCACTATGGAGGGGAGGAGGCAGATTTGCTGGAGAGGGAAAGTAAGCGCAGATGAAGGTGCAAGCTTTGGTAACCCAGCAGGCAGGGCAGTCATCTGGGAAGGTGTAATCCTGAGCTCTGGTCCCCATTCCAAAGAGAAATATGCAGAGATGTGAGGAAGGTCTCATTTATGTGCAGCTTAAAGTGCATTTTACTATGACATATTGGACTTTTTCACTTCCCCGTGGTAGTAAATTGTGCTTCTCATGGCAATAGATGTAATTGCTTCGCACTAAATTATATTAACTATTTCACGTGGTTTGTTCTACTTCATGCTTGGAATGACAGAGCTGAATTACTTTCTGCAGTACGTAGCTCAAAAGAGAAGAAAATTCCTAGTTATTGGGGAAAAAAACTGAGGTCTTTTCAACTGCAGAAAAAATATTTAGACAGTGGCAAATTTTAAAGTTATTAGCATTTCTTCTTTTCTTACGATTTTTAATACTGGTTGGGGTTAGTTGTAAACTTAGTGATTTTTGCAAATAAAATGAGCTGTTCTTCACAGTTCATTTTTATTAAACTAGGTTGTACTCAGTCTGCATTGCAGCCCATGAACTGGAGCTAGTAGCATTGCACCTGACAGAGAAATGGGCGGGTTAATTTTTCAGTACCCAAAGAGAAGAGGTTGTTTTCCTTCTCTCTCTTCTGAGAGCTGGACTTTGTTGTTCATATGCAGCCTTGTTTAATGATTCAGGTGCAGCTTTTGTGCATCCAAAGGGGGAACTCTACTTGATGGCGTCAAAAGTAGAGCAAGAAGAGCTTAAGAGTACTTGTTCTGTATCTCTACCATCTGTGAAACTCCCATTGCATGAAATACTTATTGCCTGCCCAGCACAGAGGTTTTTAAAGCATGTAAATCCCTCCTTGTTCTATACAAAATTATTCAAGAGAATGGTTAAGTGACAATTAAAAGAGACCCACAACAGAAGAACTAAGGTAAGGACAAAGAATATTAAACCAAATAGGGAGGGAGGAGGAGAGGGAGGGCGAGATGGAGGTAGAAAGGCTGAGCAAATGGAGGGTGGGGCATGGGAAAGGGCTGGAAACTGGAAATAGAATGTGGATCAGAAAGAGGGGCATGCATGATGACATTGAGAGATGTAAAGGTTGGAGAGCTAAGGGATGGTGTCCTTGCCTGGAAAGTTGGCCAATGCCTGTACCTTTGGGTGAGAATTAGAGGGGTGTTCCCTCTCAGACATCGATACTGAGCTTATGGAGGTGTGTTACTGGGGTGAGGGGCAGGAAGTAGGATGGAAAAAACTCTGAATAAAGCTGGGTCAAAAGGCATTGTCAGGTAAAACATTTCCTGGTAATGCAGGTAAGTTAATACAGTTTATTACAAACATAAAATTACTCAAAATTAATAGAAAAAGATAAAAGGTGGAAGGAAGGACCTTAAAAGACTATGGTCTCATATTTTAATGTCTTGCTCACAGTATTTAAATCTTACCAATTTTCAGCGTTATTTTGTTGTAATTTGCGCTCTTCTCCAACTCACTTAGACATTAGGTGTACCCACTTTAAGGAAAGAGTTAGACAGTTATATCTGAAAGCTTTGACCGAAGCAGGGAACACAGAAAGGTGAAACTTCGGGAGATAAATTCAGTCAAGGTAAAATACAGCTGGAAAGAAAGGAGGAGAAAGTAACAAGGTTTCAACAGAAACTAGTGATGAAAAGCAAAGCCAGAGCACTCTGTTAAGGGTACAGACAGCTGAGCTGCCTGAACCTATTGGCTTACACTCATGGCTCAGGTTAATGCTGACACATAAAGCAGGTTTAAATGACAGACCACAACTTTATTTTTGCAAAAGTATTGTACCTAAGCATATCCAAAGAGTCTTGAATAACTGTTCTTTGCCAGTTCATTCTTACCTATTTAATTCTCTCAGCATTTTGTTCTTGAAAACTACTGTACTTGATTAATACAAAATATTCTGACATATAAAAAATAATATTAGACATAGGATGTTACTAATAACACTTTTAATTGAGGACCTTTCACATTTCTGTGAGAGAGCCCATGTAACTATGGCACCTTGTTTCTGTACCTCTTCAGCCTTCCAGCATTTTCTAAAACAACATCTGGCCTCCAGATCTCAGATTCAAAGTCTTCAGTACCCAAAGCTGAGCAAACCAGGCAGTTCACTGTATAGAATTTGCCAGAAAGTATTGGGCTCTTATGGGAACAGATAAGTTCTCTGTCTTCTGCAACTTCTGCTTCTTGAATACCCACATTGAGTCTATATATCCCTGGCTTTCTCAGGGCTGAAGGAGCATGTGTACACCTGTGCAAGGTTGTACATACTGGAATATCTATAGCTTCATGCACATTTCCTTCCTGTCTCTCAGAGAATCATTCCTGCATCTGCTGTCCTGCAGCCAAGATGAGGCATCTGTTAAACCATTACCCAGACCTGGCACATGTACTATTTTAAAAAGAATGTTATGGCACAAGCAGTGGAGTGCAAAAGTCGTCACAAACTATGGTCCCTGTGGGGCTCTAGCCATCTGCTTGCTAATTATGTATACCACAGCCTGGCTGTTACACAGAAAACAAACATTGCTGCTGGCAGGTTCGTTCTGCCATATAATTACTGCGACTGGCACAGGCAGAATTCCAGGAAAGTTATGTCTTTTTCTGCCCATTGCTGTTGCCATTTTTGTGTGTTGCCCCTTTAAAGGATCCACCTGTTCTTTCTGCCACCTTGTACCTTGTTCTAACCTGCTTGCATCTGCCTTTGCCAGCCTGTGCTAATCTCTCTCTCCGACAGTTAAAGTACATCACATTACCTAGCACATGCTTGCTGTGTGGCAAGAACTTTGTTCATATTAAGCTAGTGTTGATACAGCAGTGGAGTATTTAGCATCTTTGTGCATATTCAGCTAATGTTGATATGTCAGTGGTGTATTTAGCAACTTTTATGCAACCTTTCATAAAAGTCATCTTTGTAATAAGGCGGATATGTTCACTGCCTGGGAAAATGAAGCTCTTCTTTCTGTCAGACTAGATCTCGAGAGGTGACAGTTAATTCAGAGCAGTCAACACTCCTTTGTGGTCAAATCTCCATGAAATACCAGATCTGCACTCATCAGCACTTTTCTTTCCTCCCCACTGCTTTTCCCTGTCTGTCTCCCCTCTGCCCAAGTAGTTGTTAACAGGGGACAGTCCACTGCGTTCATCTGTTACAGACAAGCTTGAGACAGAGCAACCTGTGGGAATGAGCATTGGGGCAGTGCTCATTCCCACAGGTCACAGGCTGTTTGGGCTGGTGTTGCACTGCTGGCTAGTTATACTCTTGCACAGGCACACAAATGTGATGACTTTTAACTGATGAAAGTTCTGGTACTTGGGTGCTATCACATGCAGCAATGAAAAAAAAGTGAGCATCTAAACATCTCTGTGCCTCAGGGGGAAGAGAATATGGACATCATTCTTAGATTTATGTATATTAAAAAAAGCTACCTGGTGTCATAATATTATTTGGTTTTAAATGATATATGAAGATTATAAACGTCTATATGAGTTACACACTCAACTTCAGACCCTACTTAATAATTTCTGCAGATAGAGGAGTCATTTCTTATTCATGGTCCTTCAAGAGTATTGCATTATATTTGTCACATCCTAAAGCTTCTACTGGTCCTGTCATCAGTGTGTTTTTATTTATGAATGAATGCCCACAACAAACTGATTAATCATGTCCTCCTGTTAGAGCTCTGGGAAGTTCATTTTGTCCTTCAGAGTGGTCATCAGGAGAGCCTGGGACTATTCTGTCATACAGTGAAGAAAGAGTCTGATATGCTTCTGTCTTCCATAGTGGCCACATTCAATCACCTTGAAAAATTGATTAGAGACCACCCTTTATAAACCAAGGTGTTTCTCTAGTGAAGACCTTTTTATTGTTCTGATACTAGTAAATTAAACTATATTAGGAAATGGTTGGGATTTGGGTTATGGTTACCCCTAAGGTAAATTTGTGAAAATTGTCTCTGATATGTTTTTGCCCCAGGCCAGTCAACAGTGTGCTGAAATGCCCCTAGGCATGGCTGAAGAATTAGCACAGGCCAGATGGTGTTTGTTACAGGCTTATCTGGATTTGGAGATCTCCAGTAGTACAGATGAAATCTGTAGTGTTTCACGTACCTTTAAGTTACTCTACAGAAGCAGCTTTCCATTTCAGGGACACCAGTATTCATATACAAGCTCCACCATATGGCATTGGTGCCTCATACCAGAGAAAGGCACCCATGTCTTCCATGCACTTCTTTTGAATAAGAAGTTCTTTGATCTGTGATGACTTTGTTGATAACTAGAAGAAAAGAGCTGGGTGTCAAAATCCTGCAAAATGGCACAGTATAATCGTGGTATGGACTTACAGCCCTTACATTACAGTAACACAGATGGGTGTTTTGAGGGCATTCAGCAGTGCAATGAAATAAGGTTAGAACTCTTTTTGGGAGCACCTGTTGCCAGGGTGCTACAACTACAAAAACCACTTCCCACGAAAGGACATTTCACTCAAGTGTTTATTCCTCATTAACACAAATTTTATTATTTCTCATGGGAACTGTGATCCTTTCAGAAGGCAAACAATTCTGCTGTCAAATACTATTGATCTGAGTAGTGCACAAATTTGGTTTTTTCTGTTGCTCAGGAAAGGGCTATCTCGTGCATCAGGGATCAACTGCATACCTGAAGAAATGAGGGGTACATTGTTAGGGAAAACTGACATAGATGGTTTTCGAACTGTGGTACCTACAATAATATGCAAAAATGTCCTGCTGGTTTACAGCGATGAGCTGATCTGCCAGACAAGACCTGGTCCCACATTGCCCGTAATTAAGTGCCTACATACCATTATATAACCTGCAATAAGCTGGTGCATAAAAAATCAGCCAGACGGGTGGTCATTGATGGGGGATGCGCAGGCAGAGCTCATTGCTTCCTGCAGAAGAGCAGGGCAGGAGCATGGGCAGGCCAGCAGGTAAGTGTTGCCTACCAGTCTGCAGGAGGAGTAATGAGAAGATGGGGCACAAATTTGGTGTTCTTTCTGTCAGTTTTTGGGTTTGTGCTCCTTCTCACACTGAGCTGGTGTGACAGCACTGGCTACTGGGACCTAAGGGAATTGCATGCAGAAGCCCTGAACTAAGGCAGGCCCAGGGGGTCAGGACCCTGTGGAGAAGGCTTTCCTTCTCTTTCTTCTTCACTGCACACCCTTGTAACCTCTTTCAATTTTTAATTGTATTTTTTGCTATTTGCAAGCTATGCTTTATTTCATTGCCAGGGTTGTTTGATTCCAGTACAGTTCATCTTCTTATACCTTTTTCTGCAGAAATGAAAACTTACTCCCTATAGGTTTTTTTTTTAAAGTGTAAATGCTCAACCACTTACAATGCCAAAATTCAGCATTTTCTCACCAAACCAAGCACCTTCACTCCTTTAAGCCTCACACTCTTAAAACTTACTCACAGTCTCCAGATCTCAAAAGTGGACGTGATGAACTTTTAGTAGAGTTACCAATTCCAAATATTGACACCAGGTCTTTTTTTTTTTTTTTTAATTCTCCTTTTGTATCTCGGGGACACACATTATTTTCTCTTGCCAGAGCATTAACCTGAAAGGTCTGTTGAGAATCAGTGATAAATGGTTCCTTTATATCTTTTTCTTTCTCCTGAGTCACAGCTTCTCCAGATTCTCTTATCATGTGTTTATTATCTCTAAAATTTATTTCCAAAGACACCACTTTATATTTGGCTGTATTAAATTTTTTTT
>QWTY01061837.1:0-14246 GCA_008033365.1 Pseudorectes ferrugineus
AAAACCCAAACAACCCCACAAACAAAAAGAAAAGCCACAAAAAAAAAACCCTACCAATCAACCAACCAACCAACCAAATATCTGCCACACCAAACCACTTTTATTCAACTGAAAAGACTAACTTGAAGGCTAGAAAAAGCATTTTGAGGCTTGGGATTTTGTATGTTAGCATTTAATAGTCCTACTTCACCAGGAAATCTATAGGACCAGGTGGTGAAGTAGGAAGGAAGAAGCTGGACAGAAATAAAAAGCACGGAACAGTTGTCCTTGTTTTAGGGTAAGCAAAAGGAAATCATCTCAGCTGAAGAAAGCACGGAAGGCTCCAAATCAAAGGTGCACTTTTCAGCTTCAAATTACTTCCCACCCCCTCACACCCACAGTGAGAGAAGTCGTGGAAAATTAAAATGCATGAAGATTGAGGGGGAAAAGCTTTCCTTTTCCTTAAAATCTTCTAATTTGGGAGTCTGAGTTCTGAGCTTTAGGATTAAATCGCAATCAATAGCACCTCTCTTGTTTTGTTTTGAGATGCACATTTTAACCTACTGTCCTGAGGACTCTTTCAAGGTTTTGTTTGGATGGTTTTGAGTTTGGGGGATAAAGGAGACAAAAGGGAGCACAAGGGGATAATCATCTTCACAAGGTATTCACAAATATCTCTGCAGAGTGTCCCAGGCATTGCTAGGGACTACGGCTCTTCGGCTCTGTGTGTGCAGTGGGTGACACATTCAGATGCTTGTAAAGCCAAAATATTCCCTCCACTTTGTAACATTGAGCAAGTGTAACAACTACAGGCAATTTTCAAACCAGAAACATTTGCAAAAGACTACCAAAATTGGCTTGGCGTTCTGAATTACAAGAAAAGAAGACTATTTGATTACAAATGAGATTCTTAGATAACTACATACAGAAATCCCTTAAGTTTATATGCATTGATTGTTGCCACAATGTTGAAGTGTCTGTGAGTGCAATTGCATTACCCAATTAAGTCCAAATTGTAAAATTTATTCATGCAGTGCAAGCATATAATATTTTAAAATTGTTCCAATCAGTTAGATAACACTCCCTGTCTGCACATGGAGCCATTCAACAGTTTTAAGAAAAAAATCTTTCCAGTTTTTCTTTAGATCACAGGGTGGGCTGGATTTTTTTCAGCTTAAGCCTTCCTAAGACATAGAGAACTAAATATTGAAAGCACTGTACAAATTTTGTAATACAGAAAATGGGAGTTTAGAAGCACGTCTCACAACTTCATCAATAGTGGAGGCCTAGGTTCTTTAACCACCACAGGCTCTTTAACCACCATCCGCCATGCAATCTTAAAATATCATCTTATGGTACTCCTGCATTAGATTCCTCTATGGGTTCAGGTAAAGGGAGAACAGTTGTCCACAAATTGTGAATTTTAAGATACGTGTAATTAATCAAGATTAATAATAAATACGAAAGAGTAAAGAGCCCCATCTTTCACTCAAGGAAGAAAGGCACACTCCGTCACACCAGCTTTTGAAAGATTTACAACCCAAGCATAGGTTCACAAGGTCTGCTGGCTACACAGTGTTTTCGCATGACTGAAAGAGATTTTCTTGCCACTAATAACACCAGTTTAAATTTTAATGGAGCTGTTCTGAAGAAAAATAATTAACATATGGTTGACTTCCCATGTATTAGAGAAAACAATAATAGCAACTAAATCAGTATCTTCTGTATAATTTCAGCTGTCTTGGTCATGATGAGTTGTGCATCTGACTCATCTCACAGACATGCATGACATAATGAGAACAAACACAAATCATTTGCAATGTCAAGGATTAGATTTTACCTAAGACAGAGGAAATAGGACCATATTATGAGGGACTACCTAGGAAGCAGCAGCCAGCCAACCATTACCTCTTTGAGTTACAGAAAATCCCTGACAGGTGGTTAATTGATAATACTGTATCACAAGGCAATCTCTACACTTTCAGCTTGATTGCTAGGCTTCAAGTGAGGGCACATAATCTTGGCTTTTCACAGTGCCTCAGTTTAAGGTGTCACTCTGAACACTTGGTTTACAAGCCCTTCATCCCTGCAGAGTTAATTTCTTATGGGAAATTTGTATCTGCTACAAAGGGGGCTCAAAGCAATCTCAAGCTGTGGCAGTGCCATAGAAGACTTCTTGGGATGTGATGTCCTACCAATTATGGCCACTAGCACAACACTAGTACTTGTCAAAGAGAAATCAGGACACTGATTTCCATCCACCAAACAAGCTCTTGTCAGGACCTGCTAGCTCATGTTTAGGAATGTTAGCTGAAATAAACAAAATAGGGAAATGATTAGTGGCATTGAGTCTGGCAGGCGGGTTCCTATCCTGGCAGACGCTCGACAGACCGTGGGTTCAACTTAGTCACAAAAGGAGGAAGTGAAGAAGCCCAATCAGATAACAAAAATAGTCTGCAAAACACATGCTTCTGCTTGGGATCGTATTTATTAACACAGCGATTCAAGCAGTCCTATTCTTAGAACAGGAACTAAAATAACAGAACAATCCCAACTGTCAGAGTACCGCCCATTAATCACGAGGGCTCCTGTGTTTGAAGAAAAACAGAGGCATCTAAACAACCATCCACCCCTTGTCTAGGCCCCCCCCCAATTTCAGTGGGACAAAGCAAGGAGTTTATGGTAACTGGAGCCCTGACTGAAATGGCTGGAGAAGGACCTATAAGAGGATGGACAACATCCAAGCTGTGGCTGTATTACATTTCCACTCAGTGTGGGGAGAGATCGGTAATGCCAAAATGCAATGCCAAACATATCTGGGCTAAATCACTCTCTGAAGCTGTCCTCTTAGCTGGGGAGGACAGCTTCTAACCACTAACTAACATCTGCAGGATCACATCTGGATTCATCCTACCACCATCTTGGCACAGCAGACTCTATAAAAATTTAGCATGCCAAAGGATTAATACACCCATCATTTAACTCAGATGTCCATAAAATGATTGCTGGGGTTCAGAAAATATGAGTGGCGTAGTAGACAAACTTCTGCTTCCATCAATCAGCTTTTCATTAACATCATTCATCCCACCCTCTATATTCTGAATAAAATCTGCTTTCTCTCTTTACCATGCAAATTCCTCTTACATAATAAATACTGCAACACAATAAATCCTTCAGTGTCCCTTTTCCTTCTAGGGAAACTGTCTCTGCACTGCTTTATGCTGAAAAGGTTTTTCAGACCTCAGCACAGGCATTAACTGTGTCATTTCCTTCCTGTGCAAGCACATCCAAAGACTGTCTTTTTCATTTTCTCCCTGGTAAGGAAAGGTATTGCCATCAAAGATCTTTGGCTTTAGCCATCGGCCTGTGAATGACTGCATGGATGAAAGCTCCTCCTAGGATTGTCCTAGTTATGAGAAGCCTAACTTAGAGACCTTCCTCCAAAATGAATGAGGCATGAACGGTAGGCTGTTTTGAGGGGTGGGGTTTTTTTTGTTTCTTTGCTCTCCTGTTCGGTTCCCTGAAAGATTTTCAGAAATCATCTAAAGAGAAAAAAAAAATCAACAAATGAAAGCTCACTGTATTAGGGGTTTTCAGCCATAGAAACAGCGTAAAAAAAGAAAATAACCTTGAACTCTTTTCTTCTAGGAATGTTGCCACAGCCAGAAAACCTGGTCCACTCCTCATGGAAAATGGGTGAATTTCAGAAATAAAATCCAAGCTTGGACCCATCTCTAATTTTCATTCATCGATTCTCAATTTGTCTATACAGTGAAGGAAACACTAAAAAGCTCTGTGTGCATATGAAGGCAGCCATCTGTAAGCAAAAGGACATTATCTGAATGTAAGAAAGAAAAGGCAACAGAAGGATCTGCTCCTGTAGTAATTGCTGTCTACTGTTACAGTGTCATTTTGTGTTGTCAAAACTTGGAACCTAAAATAACCCCCCCCAAGTTTTCTTCAATGCTTTTCTGTGTCCCACTACTTCTCTTCTGAATTGCCTTCATAAATTCAAATTCCTCAACAGCCTTGTTACTGACTTTGAGGGAAAATGCCAGAGAGACAGATTTAATATGCAGCTCCAAGACACTTCCTTACCCTGCATTATTACCTCCTCTACTGCAAGAACACTGCTTCTCCTGGGAAGAATTTGATTTCCTTACTTATCAACACCTTCCTCTGCACATCAGCATGTTTCCTCTCACCCTCCTTCAGTCACATAGTAAAAAAATCCTAGAAAAGGTGAAGTGTTGTACGTGTTAATGAAAGGCTGATTAGGAATTGACTGCTAATAGAATAGATGCCGCATCCCATATTGCTATGGGATTTGCTACCAGCTATCAAGCCAGAACACGTGTGCACAGGTAGCAAATATACCATGGAGAGGCACTTGTGCACCTCGCTGTTAGCCTGAAACAGATTTTCCAGCATCCGAGCAGTGACCCGTTAATAGCTTACATAATGGAAAACAGCACCAAAATGAGTCAGTGTGCTTGGCAAATTCAGATCATTAACCACGAGAAAGCGCTTCAAGTAGATCAAGGGAGAAACACATACCCCAGAGAACATTAAATAGAGAAGTCTTATTAGTGATGAGTAAACAGGTGCAGTATCCCTCTAGATTTGGCAGGATGGACCCCCTAATTTCCCACAGAGAATTCGTCTCTGAAAGCCTAGGTCCTACATTTCACAACAGAGAACAAGTGAGACCCTTGACATCCCTTCCCAGGTACCTACTCGCCAAAAGGGAGCTCTGTAAGAAATAAGCAGGAAGACAAAGTACGTGGCTCCTACAACTGCAGACTCACCACTGTGCCGACGCAGCAGGAGCATGCAGAGATTAAGAGCAATCCATGCACATATCCATACTGTACACAGTGCGATAAGGAAAGACTGGGGCCCTCTGAGAGGCACTCTGATGGTCTGCAAGCCAACTGGGCTTCACTAGGTGGTGACTATGGTGCTTTTCACTAGGAAGTCAGACCAAAAGTAACACAGATAAGTGAGTTTTTTACCACCCCACCCCTCCAAAAAACCCCACCAAGCCAAACCCCAAAACCTGAAGCTACAGCCAGTTCATTCCAGTTAACAATGTCACCAGAAAAAAAACTGAGAAACAAAATTCAGATAAGTTTATGCCAGTGCTGCAACTGTTCCACTTGAGCAGTGGTGACAACTCACAGCCAATGTATGCACATGGAGAGGTAATTGCATTGCAATGGTGGTCCTGTACTAGCTTGAAATATCTGCGGAGGAACTTACACCACCATTTTGGAAAGCCTAGTCTAAATGTTTTGACCATTTCAGCCAGATATTTCAAACTTTTTTTTTAAAAAAAATTTAAAAGGTGAAGAAATGCAAGGCAAAAATGCAGGTTTCCACTGACCCAAACTAGTATTTATTATGTTCTACATGAAAATGCAAATCAAAGTATATTTCATGTTAACCCAAAATGGTTGTGCTTTTTTAAAGCACGGAGTAACAAGTTTTTTTAAAACTTAATTGCTTGCATTAAAGTATAAAGAGCACATGAAGAGCACACTTGGTTCTATGTCAAACAGTTTAAATCACAGAGTTTCCAGAGACACAGTTTCCAGGATATAGTGAAGCTGCTTGAAGAACTTATATTTCATACTTTCAGCAATCCTCCACTTCTGTTCAGGGTTCTCAGCCCTAGGTTTTATCCTAGAGATATGACATATATGTAGCACTTCTCCATATTTCATTTTTATGAAATTGAAGTGATTCCTTTGATATAAAATATGTAATTTCTTCTCATAAAAGGCCAATACAAGGTCCATTTGACAGGACAGGACGTTGCACTACTGTTTGAGATGCCTATCTCGGCAAGCAAGTCTGGCGCTACACACAATGCTCACTTGGCTTCATTTCCTTATCTATTTCATGTGCATGAACAGCTGGAGATGGACGTATAGAGGCTTTAACCTTCTGCAGCACATCTAAAAAAGTACACAACCAAAATCTATGCAGCTGTGAATGCCAGAAAGCCATCTGTATACAAGTTAATTGCTTTTGGTTTGAATAGTTTCCATTTTTATCCTGCCATCTACATTTGCACCTATTCAGTGGTTCAATTTGGACGCAGCAGGGACATGAACCATGCTCCAAACCAGCTCTTCCATCTCCCACGCCTGCTTTGCTGCAAGCCTGCCCTCAAAATCTTTCCCTCCCTCGAGCATTTTCTTCCCTCTATCTGTCTCAGAAATCAACCAAACAAACCTAAGGAATGCTATTTACACCAACACTTCTGTGGAGTGCATTACTAGACTGAGTGTATGACAGAAACGAAGCACAGGCTTATTTTCTGGTTTCCCAACCCCACTTACTTTCCAGTGACAAAATCGAGCTGTTCAGAAGCAACAAATTTAGTCCTGAGCAGAAGGAACAGCAATGTCAGCCTAGGAAGCACCTGATTGCTTTGAAAAACAACCAGTTTTTCCTTTTATTCACTAAATCCATATTTACGCATACGCATGCATGTATAGTAGATTAACAATGCAAATCTTATACCAAAAAAAATCTCTGACATCTACTTAAAATCTTGCTACTAATTACAGATGTGATTCAGACCAGTGATGTACTTCTAATTAGCAAAAATAAGCAGTCCTGTTTTCCTTGGAGGAAATGAGTATGGCCTAACTAGGGAAAATTAAACTAAAGCTAACACTAAACACTTTTGCTTTGTACCCTCTAAGCAGTTTTCGTTAGCTCTGACAGATCTTTATTAATGATCCTATAAAAGCATCAATATTATCTAAGCAAATCCACTATTTTCTTCAAATATCTTCATCTGTACATCTCATCTCAGAATGTTGTTTCTGTCAGAGATTGAATGCAAAGACGGAAGTTGTTTTACAGGCAGGCTTAAGCTTACAATATTTACTGGAACTAAAAGAAGTACATGGAAATGCTCCTAAAGAAACGCACAAGAACTTTACTATATTTACAGAAAGCGTTCTCGAAAAAAATAGAGCCATGTCATCCAAATCAGTCCCTTTATAAATATACAAAATAAGTATTTTAAACATTGTTTGCTACCAGTAGGAACAATAACAACAGTCTTGCAGTAAGTCACTGTGGCCTTCTAGGTGGTATAACTAAACCAAAACACTATTTATTGTGACCTTTCCCATTCACTTTACAGTTATTGGTCAAAAGTACAGTGTCACCCTGCAGACACACATAATCCACTTTATTTTCCAGTCTAATTGAGAAATGGAGCTGTTAATGTCAAGAAGCATTAAGGAGAAGCTGCTCCACTGAACCTGCTCTGTCTAGCTACCTGGTGTTAGATTGTTGTGATAAAAAACTGCTTTGCATGCAGCCAAAGGAGCACAGGGATCATCAATTTGTAAGGAGGACCCAAATCTTCTCCTGCTCCATTTCCCCATTCCATCACTGGAGTCCTCCCGTCTGCAGCACACAGTGAGCCTGGAGGCACCACGGCAGCTCAGGGAGCCCAAATAACCCCTGGGAGACATCAGCCCTGACCCAGCCCCACAAAGGCAGCTTTCACCCTGGGGACCAGGGGAGTCACCCATTACCAGAATTCCATGGGAGAGGCTATTTGGGTGACCCCATAGCCTGTCCCCATGGGCAAGGCCACCAGACAAGGTGGCTATGACAGGGACTGGGGAGTCCCAGCCAGCTGCTGGAGGGATTGGAGCACCTGGGTGTAGACAGGGACACCTGTGTGGAAAAAGAGGATCCAGAACCAGTTACTGGATGAATGGCGTGTGGAAGACCAGCTGCCAGGGGATCTGTAGTGTGCATTTGTGTCCATGTCTGTGTGTCAGGGAGTGTGTTCTGGAAGCTGGACCAAAACAGAGGCTTTGGCAGCTCACATGCCCAGGTGTCAGCACCAGCAGAGACAGGATATTTAGGGAACAGTGACTGTCCATAGTGTACACACATACACATTATATACTCCCTACTAATAGGTGTTAGCCCTGAGCAGCCAGTGAGAGGAGCAGGATGTGGTCATTGCTGCTGTTCACGCTTGCATGAGTACAAACTGTGCCTGTGGATCTGTGCAGCTGGCCATGTATATAATGTATATAATATACATTGCATGTGTGTGCGCCTACTAGCACACTGCTGTAGGAACATAGCCTGGCCTCGCTGCTGCTTGGACCCAGGGACGTGCAGCTCTGGCAGCCTCATCTTAACTGGACTGCTGGATTCAGCCTCCTTGTAACACTTGGAAGTTCCCAATGGAGGCGCTATCCATCATGCAAAAACTAACATTTATTTGGAAATAAAGGGATGTGACAGAACTGGCAATTTTCCAACAATCGGTCACGATCCTCTCACAGTAGCTGTGACATTAGAGAGAGTCCAGACTGAAAGATGGTCATGGCAGTATCCAAAGGATCTTTTGTTTAGAAACAGCATTTTTTGGGGGGGGTTTTTTTGTCAAAAAAGTACATTAATTGCCTAGCATCTGCTCTTGCTCTCTTCTGTCATTTCCTTGTCTACACACAGCAGCACGTTCTTCTAATCAGCACCAAAATGAAAAGTAAAGGAGAGGTTTCAGGTCAGACCACTGCACCATAGCACCGACTTGAACTTCACTTATTTGCTCATTTAAAACTAAGTTTCAGCATATACTAATAGATAAGGAAACATGCTCTCCTGTGTAAGAATAAGGGACAATTTTAACACAATTTATGACCTATTCTATTTCTCTTGAAGGGAACTTCAAGAGCGACAAGTCATCAGAGGCTAATATTTAGGGATGACTCAAAGACAGATAATCCGATCTGCCTCACAACAGCCTTACGCTTCACCTACTTTAACAGAGCTACTTCTAATTTGTACCAAAACAAGATCAGCATCAGGTCCCCGGATTCCAGCAACAAAATTTCCCACAGCACCAAGACGATGTTATAAAGTGTCATATACCACATACACTTGAGGTAAACAAAGCCCTTTGTAAACAGTAAATGACCAGAGAGGATTACAGCTGTTGGCTTCATCATTTCCACTGCATGGAAGAAACATAATTTTTTGGAATACAGACAGTACCCAATACATTTTTTCCCCTCAGGACAGGAGGGGAGATATTTCCACACCATGGAAAACAACAGCACTGGCTGAATAAGAAGAGTCTACAAAGACATCATGAATTAGCAGAAAACTACTTTGGAAAGATAAGATATTAAACATTTTCTGTGGGGAATAAGAACACTGGAGATTATTTACTTTGCTTTAATTACTTTGGCACACTGCTAGATTAGTTTTTGTACGTTACTAGATTTCCATACCATCATTTAACAAATGCAAAGAAGCAAGTTCATGTTCTGAATATTTAAAGTTCACCCTATCCATTTTATCTTGTCCTGTGCTGGAGTTTCTGCCACTCATTTCACAAATAAATAAGAGGGCTACAGCTTCACTTTAAAAATTATTATTACTACAGTGATGCAAGCAGTACCCTTAATTTCTGGGTATGTCTTTCTCACTTGCCTTGCATCTATCTAGATGTGTTTTGACAAGAATACACTGTTAACATGTACAATATCAAAGCAAGGATAAACATCAAGTTTCACTGATGCTTTCGATCTAGATTATGTGAGGTCATCCTCCACTCTTCTGAACACGTCACTTTGATGGAAAACTGATAATAAGCCAGTTTCCAGAGGGTTATAAGTTATAAAAACACAGTGTAACATTTGTAAGAAGTTTCATTGCAGGCTTTATGAAGTGTTTAATAAGCTTTATAGTTACGGACCATATTACTGAACAACACTAATAAAATAGCATGTTTAGACTCTCCAAGAACTAGAGTACAAATAAACCTATGATAAAAAAAATATCACTAGTCCCACTGTTTTGATACTAATATGAGATTTATGAGAGCCTCTGCTGAAATAAAGATCCTGCCTTTTCCTTGGCTCTTTCCTATTGCAAACTGTTTAAAGAATACCATTTATAAGAAATCCAAAATTTTCCTGCCTTGAAAAGAGCTGTCTGTACCTAAAACAACTGCAAACAATACCACTTCAGTAGATCTAAACAAACAGCAGTCTATTCAAGAAACAAACAGAGGTTAGCAACAGGATTTTTACATTAAATTTTCCCAAACTAATTTGCCACATTTTATTTCACATTACGAGGTTTGGCCACGAGTACTGTTAAAGAGCTTTGGACTTCCCTGAAGCACTAAGAGAGTGGGGATTTTTCCTTTTCTCTTCTCTGTGTGCAGTATCTAAAACACTCTTCTCCACAAACATGAAAATTCAAAAAATAATGACTATCATTATAATAATAAAATAAAAACTGACCAAACAGTAAATACCCATGCAGCCATAAAAAATTTAAATGCCTGATGCCTGAAGGATTACTCCACGGAACATGACAACAGAGTTAATTTAAAGCCAACTGGGAGAAATTAAAAGGCTCAGGTTAATTATTGCTTTACAGCTGAGCTGGAGGCATGAAAAACAGAGCAACTGAGAAGAGCGTGGAGATAAGCAACCACGGTTTCAGCCTGTCTCCTCCCTACTCCTCATCTGCTCTCAGGCCGGGCACCACGACAGGGCTCTTCAGCAAGCAAAGAGGCCACTTCAGAAGTCTGTCTCCTCCAATAGCTCGTCTCTTTGCTCTGCTCTTCGCTGCACACCCCGCACCCGATTCCCAGTGTGCCCATCCTTCACAGCACAAGGAAAAGATGGGGCCTCACCAAGTCAACTGCTGAGATCCTTCACTGCCGCTGCTACCAAAGCATGGGGCAATGCAAAACTAGTAAAACTAGGAAACATTATAAAAGTGGCAATTTGTAAAGGAGATG
The DNA here is from genome assembly GCA_008033365.1 of Pseudorectes ferrugineus. Taxonomy (NCBI): domain Eukaryota; kingdom Metazoa; phylum Chordata; class Aves; order Passeriformes; genus Pseudorectes; species Pseudorectes ferrugineus. The sequence goes on from QWTY01061837.1 coordinate 10,793, forward strand.
TTGAGAAAGACGGTTCATTGTTGAGAAAAAGGAAAACAGCAAAGGTTCTGGGAGACAGGCATTTATAGGGTTCTTTGTCAAAAATGTGAGCTTTGCAGCACTCTCTGATAGAAACATGAAACCAAATTACAAATTTACTGGCTTACAGCAAGCAAAGCAGGAAAGAAAGAGCCCAGAAAGATGGTAAAACACATAGTTTTTAATATATCCCTACATATTTGAGTATCAGGATTCTGAAAATAGTAGTTACAATTAACAGCTCATTACATATTACTAAGAAGATAACATTAGCTGTAAAAGTGAAAATATTTGTTTGAAACTAGTTTGAAACATGTAGGAAGCAGATATCTTGCCAGACACATATTTAAATTTTTATGCAAGAGGAACCAAAATCTTCACATTGAAAGGATGCACATTTGGATACTATGACAGGTTATACTCTCCAGCAAAATTTAAGAACCTCAGGAGAGGATTAGGGATTAGACAAACTTTTTTTTTTATTTTAAATGAGAGCTAGAAGACAAAGAGTATCTGGTATACATAAAATTCCTTCCAAGTGGGAAAAAAACTTATCTGTAAATGACTAGGGCTTCCTGAAGAAAACTGCAGATCAGATACCAAGATATTTCCTTGCTAAGAGAGTGAATAATTCAATTACCAGTCATTGATATCTGAAATGGCTATGATCCATCTGCTAAGATCAGGGAATTGCAAGTTTGTGTGTTAACTCCTGGCTTTTTCATATTTGAGTAATAAAGTCTGTGCCAAAAACCAAGGGCTTGCAGGAGGTTCAAGGACAGTATCAATTACTGTCTTCACTGACAAGGCATTAGTTTGCAAGGCTTTAGAGAACACAGCCTAAAGGTTCTCAGTACTTGCAACTTCATTACCTAGAAAACAATAGCATCTATGTTTAAGGTGAAATTTAAACTCTCAATTATCTTTAATTTAAATTTGCAAACCTGAATGCCAAAGGAGCTTAGTTTGATCAGCAGATTCTTCAGATTTCTTGGATATGGCACCTTAGCCAGCAGCTTCCTCACCTTTCTAGCAGAGCTGCATAATGCTGTAGTGGAACAGTCTCCTGCCCACCGTCAGGTCTGGCAGAATTCAGCCCTTCTGTTGACAATGAATGCTCCAGAGCTGGGCAAGAGTTGCCAAGGAGAGATCAGCAATTTCTCATTGTTAATCCCAACAGTAGCACTGACTCTGATTAGCTCTCAGGGGAATCCAGCTGAAGATCATTTCCTCCAAGCTGAACAGAAGAAATCATCAACAGGTGATGCATAATGTTCTTCTGGTGAAATAAAACCTCAAGGACAGGACTGATTTTCCTCCCTATCACACTGTTGTAGATATATGGACAGATAGACAAAAAGCACTACTGTAGATTTCCATTTTATATTATTTTAATGTTTATTTACAAAAAGAAAGATTTAAAATTCCAGTAGCATTAATCATAACATTCTACTCATTATCTAGAAAACTTCAAAAACATACATTCACGTAAATGCTCTACAAAAAAACCCAAATGCACACAACAGCGACCTGCAATTCCCCAAAATTGCTTCATAAAGGACATATCCTCAAAGTACATATATGTTACATTTGAAGATATCTTTTGCACCTTAAAAAAATAAAATAAATATTAAAAGTTGCATTATAATATACTTTTGTCTCAGAAACAAATTAAATTCTGGAGAAAATTACATACCAGATGAAGCTGTGTAACTTGGGGGTTTTTCAGCCTTTAGAAAAGGATGCTAAGCAGAGGTTTTACTGCTGTCTATAGCTACCTAACAGGAAGGTATAGAGAAGATAAAGCCAAACTCTTCCCAAAGACACAAGGTGGCAACACAAAGGGCAACAAACACACTTTGCGATAAAGGACATTCTCACTGAATATAAGGGGGTGGAAAAATCGCCAAAAGAAGGGTCATACAGTAACAGAAATGCCTTCTGTACCCACAAAATTTGGGATATCCATCCTTGGAGATGCTCAAAATCCAACTAATGCTCTGAGCAATTTGATCTAGATGGCCCTACTTTTAAGAAGCATTGGACCAGATGGACTTCAGAGATCCATTCAAGCCTAAAATAGTTCTAATTCCACGATTTTTTGAGCAGAATAAAAGAAATTTGTAGGAAAAAGGCTGTTCAAAGAGCCTGACCTTTTGTGATATCTCAAAAAACCCATGTAAAATTACAGCATTTTACTGCTGCTAATATCCTTCTGCATCTAATATAATAGAAATGCACCTCTATTGCATAAACCATACATGACAGAACATTAGGTCGTTAAACAACACCAGAGATCACGCAGGAAAGTCATCCTTCAGGCTCTCACTAATAGGGATCAAAACCACAGTGTGCATCCTCCCCCGATTCCATTCGATTAGACATGTCATAAGCAGGCCCTTTGAGCCATGAAAAGGGAAAGGACCCCACTTTGACAGCTCTTCCTAGCTCTGGTGAATTAAGCACTTCAAAGAGAAAAATGACACCGTTTCACAACTTGAGACTCCCAAATGGTGGCCAACACCCAAGGCTGAGATGGAGCCTTTGGAGCTAAAAGCTGGTGTGTTACAAATGAGCTAAAGGATATGACTTTATACATAAAAGAAAGAAGATAAAAGAGGTTTAAAGTTACTTGGGCATCAGGTCCAGAAAAGAACATGGAATATATATTTGCTCATAGTTTACAATTTCATTTCTGCTTTATCCAGCTTTCAAGAGAAGTACTTCACCTGAAGTATCTTGGCCCTGGACAAAGGGCCTGAATGCCGCGGAGTTGGCCTGTGCTCCCACCCTGCCATCATGGAGGTCCGAGCTCAAGGCCCCACTCCCCTCTTTAGATGGCAACACCAGAGAAGTAACTACAGCTGTTCTAAATGTTAGCATTGTTAACTATTTCTCTGCTGTTCAAGACAGATATTGTGGGGCTTCACATATGTCTGCTGGCAAGTCAAAAGACACTGTTGCCAAAACCACAAGGTTCAAAGCCTCCCAGCGCAGTGGAATTTCTTTAGCACAACACTCGCTTCTCCTAAGATCAAGTAAATGTAAAGTCTGGCACCCTGACCTCATCAGACCAATGCAAAATCAATTTATTCAAATGGAAAATAAATACTCAGAGATCAAGTATCCTTGCTGTAACTCCACATCTTTTATTTAAGAAACCCTGGTATGATAAAATTCTAAAATGAGACACAATTCTCAATCTGCCACATCAAAAGCATGACTGCTTTCTAAACCCTTGACGAGGAAACCAGTTTGAGCACAAGAAGCCTGGGTTAAGAGTTACAAGGCTCTTATTTTCGCTGTCACAAGTGCTGACTGAAATTATATGTGCTGAAATGAAACTACAAGATCAAAGAAGTAAGTTTCACAGTGAAATCTGAAAGACAACATTCCAGTCCTGTGCAAGACACAAAGTGGCTGGCAAAGTTGCATC
>QWTY01061851.1:466-11023 GCA_008033365.1 Pseudorectes ferrugineus
CCCCGATGTCTGGGGTTGGAGTCGGCCATGCACAGCGAGATCACATTGTCACAGGGTGTGTTACACCTCAGCACCAAACATGGGCTCTGCATCTCTGCATCCCTTCACTCTTGAGCAGGGCTTTCCCAGAGCTGAGAGCTGCAGGGCCCCAGCATCACCATGTCATCATCACACCAACACCAAGGACATGGGTGGCTGCTCCCAGGGCAAAGGGATTCATGCTCACAGCTTCCTTCCTTCAGTGGGACAGCTTTGGGTGGCTTTGGGTGGTGGAAGACATTTCTTCAGCCCAACCACCTGCGTGGCCCAGAAGGAGATGTGAGCAGGCCCACCCATGAGCTCCTGGGTTCCTCCAACCCAAATCAGGGCTTTGGAGCTTTTCCTCTCAAAACCACCTTTGTAGTGAGGGTGTACATAAAAGCTCTAAGCAAAATGTTCCACCTCACAGCTGCTTTCTTGCATTGGCACAGGTGTCCCCAGGCCAGCTTACCCCTCCTGTAATCCATGGGGAAACACTCATACAGCAGTATCAGAGGACCACGTGGCTTTGTGTGTCCCAGTCCTGCAAAGACATCACTGTCCCCAAAAATAAAGGAGAGCAGTGACACTGGCCCACATGGAGAGTGCTGCCTGTCCAGACAGTTTGGTCTTGTCTGTGGTGGCTGGGATGAGACCAGGAAACAAACGGGAGCAGGAAGGGCTCAGGTCCCCACCAGAGCCCACTGGCCAGCAGCTGTGCAGTCCCATGTGTCCAGCCCTGCTCCTTGACAGACACCAGGTCTCCTGCATCTGGGGCTCTGCTGCAAAGGGATAGCACTGGGCAGAATAATGCCACGAGGGCAGCACCTGGAGAAGGCCCTGGGCACATCTGCTGTCCCAGCTCCCTGGCACCAGGCACCAGGGCTGGGTGAGCCCACTGGTACCCAGGAAGGGGTATCTTGGCAAGCACATGGCATAAGCTGTGAAATCCTCCAGACCAAGGCAGCCAGTGCAGACACAGGGAAGCGTGTGGTGTTTGTGGGATGCTCACAGGACGCTCACTCCAGCAGAGCTAATGGGGTTAGGGGCAGGCTGGCGCTTCTACCCCCACGCACCCCCTTGGTCCCCAGCTCAGCAAGGCCCCTGGCTGCAGACAGGGTAGCAATGGCACCGTGGTGGGACAGGAGCTTGGCACTGACCACAGTGAATAGGCCCAGGATAGGGCTGCAGAAGCCATGGCAGGACAGGCTGTGCCCTTCCTGGGCATCTGGGGAGAAGCAGGTTGTCATGGCTCCCCAGAGCCCACACCAGGCAGCAATGGCTCCTTCCACCGCGAGGCTTCCCCCTCTCCAAAATAATCACCTCAAAGAAGGCAAGTGGCAGCGAGAGACATGTTTGGGAGAGCCAGCCCCCACAGTGCCCCTGTCACAGCTGCCCTCTGCTACTCAAAGGACAGTAGGTCAGGATGGGTCCCCTCCACCTCCCAGCCAGGGGTACGTGGCTCCGGCCGCCCTGTGCTCCCTGGTGGCTCGTGCTCCAGCCCCGGTCTCCGGGAGGGCTTCTCTGTGCTGGGTGACATCTCAGTGGCCCTCTCACCCACTTGCCACTGGCTCTCCCGGCTGCCCTTATGGATGAGGTCAGGCACAGGTAAGGCACTGGTAGGCTGGTCCCCACTGGGCTCTAGGGCGCCTGTCATGCTGGGGACCCCAGGGCATTCTGGAGGAGATGGGTCCCCCATCCCCAGCTGCTCCTCTGTGGGGTCAGGGTGGGCTGTAGGTGGTTCGGGAGGCTCCTCTGTGCCACTCCTCGTGCTGGTGCCCTCCGGCTGCGGAGCGATGAGCATGTCCTGGGGGGTCTTCAGGGCACGCGGCGTCCGCTTCTTGGTGATGGGGGGCGGGGGTTCCAGCCGGGGAAAGGCGTCCAGCCCCACAGCTCTGCAAGCACAGAGGGACAGTTGCATACAGCCCCATGCTGGACCCCTCCAGCCTGTCCCAATGGCCCTGGGGTGCACACTGCAGGGACACTCACCCATCCTCAGCAGCTGGCTGTCCCGTGCCCAGCACGGCGCCCGCGCTGGCGTTCACCTCCATGGCTCCCACGCCGGGCAGGCCGGTCGGCTCCTTGCGGCGCAGGAGGTCGTTCACCTTGGCGCCCACGGCCTTGCCCAGGTTGCGGAGGTGCTGGCTGCCAGCGGGCCGGCTGGGCTGGGGCAGGGTGCCCACCGCGGCAGGGACGTGCTGCGCCCGCGGCGTGGGTGCCGTGCTGGCACTGGCGTTCTCAAACATGCTCTGGTCCACTGGAGGGGGAAAGGGAACAGAGAGGATGTAAGCCAGGCTGGAGGGGGAATCCCAGCAGGGCCGGCCCACCAGCAGAGTGGGAACACAATCTTGGGGACTGGGAGGATGTTCCTACAGCCCCGCAGAGGCTGTGGGCAGCCAGGCCATGCCAGGGCTGCACAGGGCAGTGCATGCATGGGGGACCAGCATGGGGCAAGACAGGGTAGCAGTGAGCCCAGGGCTCCACGATGGCACTGCCAACACACTGAGAGCTTCTCTTACCTGACACCAAGCGACTTGGGAAGCAGGTTGTGGAAAAAGAGAGAGAGAGAGAGAGCGCAAGCGAGCATTTACCAGGGGCATGGCAAGGGAAGAGGCCTGTCCCTTCCACGCTGCCAGGTGAGGTGTGCTGCCAACCCCCTGCTCAGACCTGTCACGCTGCCTGAAGAGATGGGACTCACATGGGGGTGGGTCCCCTGTCAGCCACACCCTGGTAAAGCCGCAGGGCCTTCTCTGGGGGCACCCACAGCCTGGGCTCTGCACTGCCCACCCCACCATGGCTCCCTCAGCCCAGCCCAGGCTGTGTCTGTGTAGTGGGTGGCAGCGGGTGCTTGCTGGGGAAAGGGCTCTGCAGTCACACCCCACCTCTGAGCTACATTGGTTTCTCCACCATGTCTTCCCAGCAAGAGTCCTCCAAGCTGTGGGGGCTGCCCCCAGGAGTGCCAGCTCAAACCCCCTGTGGCTGCCTCCATGCCAGTGTGGGTCTGTGTGATGGCTCCAGCCACTTCCTGGGTGAGCCTGGTGCTGTTCTGGGGCCTTGCTACCCATCAGCATCCTCTGCCCAACTCTACCTCTGCATCCCAGGGGCACATACTGGGACAGAGACAACCACCTCCACATCCCATGGGACAGACAAGAGAGGAAGGGTTCCCAGCACTGCTTCCAAACTCATGGTGGGCTGGACTCTTACAGGGACCCCTGACTCCCTGCAGGCCCTTTCCTCTGCATTCTGTGGTCCCACAGTCCTGCTGAACAGCGAGCTCCCTGCCTGCACCTGCAGCACCTACCAGCCCTGGGGTTCATCCTACAGCTACTTCACCTGCACCAAGAGAGCCACCCAGCAGTGAGAGCAGTGCCTGGGCAGCCTCTCCCCCAGCCTGGACACCAGCTCTTGGGAGTGTGAGCAGCCTGACAACCTCTTGAAGAGCTCTCTTCTGGCTCCTCACATGACTCCCAGCCCCTGAAAGGGACAGGCTGGCCAGCAGCAGAGCCAGCATGATGGTCCAGGACAAACTCACTGCTTCCCAGTGCCAGCCTGTGCTCCAGCGTGGCTACCAGTGCACGTTGTGCTGCCACATCTTCCCCACACCGTGGTTGGTCAAGACCCAGATCCAGCACAGCTCCCAGGAGGGTACAGCAGCGAGGGGTCCTACCGCAGGCCCGAGGCCCTGGGGGAGCAGGAGCTCAAGGCACAGGAGGCTGCAGCCCCCAGGGTGTCCATGCAGCCCCAGCAGCCAGGCGGCTGCCACGGGAGGGCACTGCTTCATCACTCCTGCCAGCGGCAGAATGGATTGCTTCAGGAGCAGTCAGCCCTGCCTGTGCGCTGCTCTTGCCTACACAACACTTCTGCCATCCTTTAAGAGAGGCTCTTCCCTACTTTTCCTTCTCCAGCAGCCAAAAATCTCCTGAGCCCCTGGAAGTGCTGATCAGCATCTCTGTGGGGAGCTCTGCAGATGCCAGGAACCCCCCGGCACCCTCAAGCTGTTGGGTCAGCCCTGAGACAAACCTGTGCTGTGCAGCAGCTGAAGGGGAAGACTGAAACACTTCTACTCCCAGCAATATTCTGGGCACCTTGCTCTTGTGGGTAGCCTGTGGCTGGCACCACAAGCAGGGGCCCCACAGGAGAGGAGGCTTAGGTTGGAGGGGGTCTCTGCAAGGTCAGAGGATGCCACTGCTGGTGCTGGTGCTGGCACCCAGTGTGGAGGGGGAAGGAAGTACAGAAAGAGAGAGTCAGTGAGAAGAAAGAGACAACAGAAAGCCTTCAGAAATAGAAAGATTTATTTAGCAAAAGCTAGTTGACTAATGACAACACCCAAGGGTTAAGTGCACTTACATTGACAGATTGGCTTCCCAGATAGATTGAGTCAACAGTTAGTAATACGACAGTTGTAGGAAAAGAAACGACAAAAAATATAGCTATAAAACCCCTGTCAAGGTCCATAACAAAAGTGAGAGGCTAGAGAGGAGTCTTGGAGGCAGCGCTGACTTTGGAGGGGTCATTTACACATGTACACCCATGGTGCAGCATGATGCTGGCAGGATCCCACCCGGCCCCGGCAGCACCCCCTCGGCCTGTGGGGCACCTGCCACTGTCCCCTGTGGGCAGAGTGCGGGGCAGGAGCCCGAGGCCACAGCTGGTCCTGACAGCCCCTCCCGGGACACAGCCTGAGCTCTGTGTGTGCAGCAGGGATGGACCGGAGCGGTGGCTCAGGAGATCGCTCCCCCCACCTGCTCCCTGAGGCAGCCCAGCCTGGAAGAGACCTCTGGCCTGCTGTTGCTCCTCCAGGCTCTCCCTTCATCTGCCCTGTGTGTACAGCTGAGCTCCTGCTGTCCCCTCTCCTGAACAATCTGTCTGCCCACATGGAAATCCCTGTCCAAGCTAACCATCCCTACCCTGTAAGTGCCATGCCTTGTGCGTGCTGTCACGCCCACTTCTTCCTCCTAGCTGGACCAGCCTCCCACCCCTTGCTTTCACCTTCAACTGCTGCAAGCTGGCAGTGGGATGTCGGGTCCCCAGCAGAGGGGCTGGCACACAGCTGTGCCCACAGCCGTGCCCACAGCCGTGTGGGATAGGGCATATGGAGGTAGTGGTGGCCAGAGGACAGGAGCACCATGTACCGAACAGCACCCTCTCCCACTCTGCCTGCCCTGTGGCTGGTGCAGGAGCTCCCCTGGACACCAGGGCACTGCTGGGGACACTGAAACATGTCCTTCTTTCCTTCCCACTAGACCCTCTAGCTCCTCAAGTCCATCCAGTCCTGTCTTGTGGTGGAGGGTGCATAGCACAGCTCGTACTGACCCCAGGGGTCTCATCCACACATCACTCCTCAGCAGCCCTCAGTCTCAAGAGGACCAGGGCAGAGAGAAGTGATGGACCTTCCTCAGCAGCCAGGCTAAGCCCTGGAGGAGAGCAAGAGCTGGTGTCAGCCAGGGGTTAGTTGCAGGCAGATTGAGCAGAGACAGAACTGGCAAAGGTGAGAGCAGCAAGGAAGCAACAAAGCAAAGCAGAAGCAGGATAGGAGGGAGGATGGGGAGGAAGACAACTGTGCCAATTCCCCACCTCATGGAGTGCTTCCACATGAAGCAGGGCAGACATCAGGACTCTGGTTCATACCCCTTCAATCATGGCCTCCTAGAGGCTCAGCATCAGGCAGGTGATAAAAGTGTTTGCAGAAAAGAAAAGCTCTGGATCCCTTGGAGGCCCCCACAGATGGCTCTCAGCCATGAGCTTCTTGAGGGCTGGTAGGGGATCCCAACATCTTGGATTCACTTTTCCAGAGGGTGCAAACCAGAGGTGTGATGAAGCACCCCTGCAGACACCAGCAGTTCACTCCCCATCGAGGGCTGGAAGTGTGCTCGTCCCTGAAGATGCCAATGCCAGCACTGCAGCTCCCAGCACTGGTCTGGGGCAAAACAACTGCTTGGAAATGGAAGCGTTTGTCCATATAGCAAAGCAGGGAGTTTGTGGTGATGGGAAGTGCTTGAAAATGGGACTCGAGAGCACCAAAAAGGCTTTGAAACCTGGCAGCTGTGCCAAGGAGCCAAAGGATCAGCTGATGAGGGGGAGGACCCTCCACAGCTCAGTGCTGCATGCCCTGGCTCCCTGCTCCACACTGAGCTGTGCCTTCCTCTCTGCCCCACCGCCTGGGAGAGGAGCGGGCTCTGCCCGCACACCCTCCACCTGCCTTGGCAGGGATAAACCCTGTCCTGGAAGTGCCACATCACCCTGCCAGCAACTGCCTGCAGCCGGCCAGCCTGTGCAACCTCATCTCACCCCTTCAACTCCTTTCCAGGCTCATCCCCACTGTCCCTCAGTGCCTCACTGCTCACTCACAGACCCACTCTGACAGTGCACCGTCACCAACCCTCACCTAGCATGGCCCTGTACTTGTCCCACCATGCAGAAAGCCAGACCAGCTGCTCTGTCCTTGCTCACCACCCTGGCGCTGCCCGCTCTATCCCTCTTGTCCCTGCTCACGGCCTTAGACCTGCTCTCCCATCCCCCCAGCAAAACCCTTCCTCTGCTCTACTGCTTCCCCAGCAGCAGTAGGGGCTACTCCAGCAGGAAGTCCCTTGCCTCTGCCTGACCTTGACACACAGTTTGAAGGGAGACAGGGGCCAGGGGGAGCACAAGGAGCTGTCAGCTCAGTGTCTGCTGCAAAGCAGGGATGCTCCAGCTCAGCACACAAGCCCACGCACGCTGGAGCAGAGCACGCCTGGCACACGCCCTCGGCACGGCTCCATCCTCACCTCCACACACTCCTGACTGGGTGCTGGAATCCTGCTCCCTCCTCTGCCCCCCCTCCCTCTGGGCTGTCCTGTCCCTGCCAGGGCCATGGGGCTGCGGCCAGGGTCCTTCCCACCTCCAGCAGGTCCTGGCTGCTGTGCACCACCTCCTGCTGACCCCTACACCGCGATCTCGTCCTCCAGGCTGTCGCCCAGGTCCTGCCTGGGCTGGACGTGGAGCAGGCGCGGCGGTTCCTCCTGGGACCAGGAGTCGCGCTCCTCGCTCTCGTCCGTGTTGGACTCGTACTCGGAGGCGATGCCCGACTCGCGGAACTTGATGAGCTCCAGGCTGCCCAGTGCTGGCTCCAGGGCAGGCGGCCCCGAGTCCGGCAGGAAGCGGTAGCACTCCAGCTTCACCAGACAGTCGTTCCTACCTATGGGGCTGCCCATGGTGCTGGGGAAAGCCGAGCTGGGGCCCAGCGGCGGCGGGTGGGTGTCCTCGGGCTGCGGGGTGGTCGGGTCGCAGAGGACGGGGAGCACGTTGGAGCGGAAGGTGATCTCCAGCAGACTGTCCTGGGAGCCTGCTGCAAGAGAAGGGCACGGCTAAGAGGCCCAGCTTGCCTGGGCATCCCCTGGCCACCACGGCTGGCTGCACACTGGCCGGAGGAGGACAGTCTGGGGTCATTTGGGCATCAACCTCTCCACTCTCACTGTTTTGAGGGGCTTATTCGGTGTCACTAATGCCAGGAGCTGCTGCTGGCCAACAAAGGGCCAGTTCTGCAGGACAAGGAGTTAACTGTCTTCCAGCCCAGCTCCTGCAGGGAGCTGATGGCCACATCTGCTGGAGAAGAAGGTCAAGTAGGGGCTCTTGGGCAGGTATGGAGCTGGCCTGGGGCATGCAGCCACCGGGGAAAGCGGACATACAGCTGATGGAGGTAGGTGACTACCTGTCCATACAGCCCTCCCCAAGCCCCTTCTCACGCTGCATGCAAGCACCCTGCTGCACACACACAAGCCAGGCCAGAAGGGCACAAATATCCCTCTGAACAAAATGACTGGAAATGCACAAAAAATCCCAATAAAAACACCCACATGCATGTCCCCCACAGCCCTGGCTAGCTGCGATGGGAGAGGAAGGGGTGGCAGCGCTTACTGGTCGTGTTCCCCGCCAGCTTCAGCTCCAGCTCCTGCACCTGTTTGACCAGGAGTGAGATGTGCTGCAGCAAGTCCTTGTTCTGGAGCAGGAGCTGGTGCACACGAGCCTGGGCCTCCAGCCGTGCCGCTGCTTCTGCTGCCAGCTGGTCCTTCAGCAGGTGGACCTGGGACAGGAGACAGCGGGTGAGCATGGGGAGATGCCGCTCGAGGGTGGAGGGCTTCGACTCTGGCCATCCTGCTCATCTCCCAGGGCTCACCAGCATCCCACCCCATGATGTGATGAAGCAGCCATTCCCTGCGGGTACTGCAGATGTGATGGGGAGAATGTGGGCGGTGTCACACCAGGGCTCAGCACGTTGTCCCCTGGCTTCCCTGATGGAAAAGCTCGAGGCCAAGCAGCCAGCCCCGACCAAACTGTCAGTTGTGCACATGAGCTGCGGATGTGCATGGGAAGGGCAGCCCAGGAGGAAGCCAGAGGGATGCAGCAGAGGAGACACACTTCACTGACTGGATGGTGCTGCAGGTGCACGAGGGCGCAGCCGTGCAGCAGAGCTGGCCCTGGAAAAGCTGTCTTTTTGGGCACATTTCCCAGAAACAGGGCCCAGCCAGCGGCCTCTGTCGCAAGGAGGGGCTGGAGTACCACAGATGGCAGGGTGCTGCTGAGGGGTGGTGGCTCTGGAGGTGCGAGCTGGCTGCTCAGCCTGGCTCTGGGAAGCAATGCCTGCGGGGAGCCCACAGGCAGGACCACCGCTGATTTCAGCACAACCACCTCCCTACATGCAAACATCTATGTCCCCAGCACCGTGTCCCTGAGGGCACACAGCCAGGAGCTCCTGCCCAGAGCAGCTCTCTGATCTGCACTCGAGCAAGGAGAACCCCAGAAACGTACACCGGACAAGGGGACAGCAGTGACCTGGGGGCCATATTGGCTCAGCACCCCTTCCTGGCACCCACCCATGGCTCCTACAACTGCTCCTCTCTCCAGCAAGGACTCAAACCAGGAAAGCACAGATTCACAGCTAAACAAAAAAAAACCAAAACAAAAATAACCTGAAAACAAAACTATCCCCACCAAACACAAAAGGCTATTTTACCCTGGCCTAGAAAGTGACCTTGAGGAAGCAGAGGAAGCTCTCTGTACCTGCCGAGCTGTGAGCTGCTGCTGCAGCTGCAGGGGCCCTGAAGCTGCCCAGCTGGGGGCCACCTGCCCCCACAGATGGGTACCAGGAGGCAGTGCCGGGTGTGCTGGCAAGCAGGTGCTGCCCAAAGGCGGCCAGCAAGGTGGCACAGCAGTGCCCTGGGCAGAGCAGAGCTGAAGCACAGAGCAAGCCTGGGAGTGACAGGAGGCCAGGCAGAGGACTGGGATTTACAACTTTCCGTGAAGCCAGACCAAGGGCAAGGGGTGCAATATTTTACACTCTGAGCAGGCACCACGGAGCCTTTTGGATTGTGAGCAACACTATACTTGGATAGACATAAAGGATTCCCCAAGGATGCAGGTCCCTCTTCCAGAGGGGAAAGCAACTTGACAGCCTGTGACCCCAAAAGGCACGTGGGCTCTGGAGGCAGCAGCTCAGAACTGATCAACAAATACTGATTTACTGATGCGAGAGGAGCAAAGCCACGGGGCAGCACAGAAAGGCTGCTGGAGCCCATTGCACAGGCCGGGAAGAAAGTTGATGAATTGCAGAGAGCTCTGTGAGGGGTCAGGGAACAAGTAAAGCTCAGGTAATGAGTTGGATAAAGCAGCCAGAGCTGCTTAAATGAGAAATAGCTGCGTGGAGAGTGAGCTGCCAGCTGCATAGCCCAGGCACAGCAGTCATTGCAGCAGGGCACTGGCGAGCAGACAGCAGCCAAAGGCCCGAGACACCTGGTGGCACCAGACCCAAGCACCTCATGGAGCTCCCTCCCCACGGAGCTGCCTGCCTTCAACGCTGCCTCCAGGCAGGATACTCCAGCAGCACCAAGGGGCTCAGTAGGGTGCCCCAGCCCTGCCACTGCCCCCGGGAAAGAATGGAGGGGAGAACCTGTGCCACGGCCACTTGTGTCTGCTGCTGCTGCTGCTGCAGGAGCTGCTGGAGAAGCTGCATCTGGTGGTGGGCAGAGAGGGGTGTTCCCAGGTCGGGCAGCTGGGCAGATGAGGGCAGCAGCATCTTGGGTGACGCTGTCAGGATATCTTCAGGGTGGAGGCAGCTCTGCAAAACACCAATGTCGAAAGTGTGATCCCCTGGCACTCACCTCAGAGAGCCACCGGGCACACACGAGCTGTGGCACAGAGCAGCCCCCCAAAATACCCAGAAAAGAAGTAGCTGCATTCCAAGCTAATGCACACTTTGCTGAGGGTGCTGACAACCTTTGCAAACAGTACTTTTTCAGTTTCAACAACAACCCAAATACTTTTGTAAAAAATTCCCAAAAAGGCTGACGCTTCCCATGGGAATTTCCACTGTATCAAAAAAGTCTTTTATTTTTGTGTTTTTGGTGGAAAAAAAATCCCTATCAGCTCTGCCCCACACGCTTTCCGTGTGGCTGCACATAGCTGAGCCTCGGCACAGCGCTCTCCAGGAGTGCCCTGGGCCCCGAGCCAAAGGGCAGCCCTGCCGCGGCAGATGGCTTTGATCCGGGAGCTGGGGAATGCTGC
>QWTY01061853.1:0-10268 GCA_008033365.1 Pseudorectes ferrugineus
GGTCGGACCCGATGACCTCGGAGGTCTTTTCCAGCCCAATCGATCCTGTGGTTCTGTGAATGTGTGATTCGGTGATTCCGTGGCTGCCAGCGCCAAAGCAAGGGCGATGCTGGGGCTGCCCCGGAACGCGCTCCGGCACCGCCGGCAACAAGTGCTGGGGGCGATGCCAGCGCTGCCGCCTCGCAGGGACGATGTCCCCGGCACCTCGGGGAGGTGGCCCCGCTCCGCCCCGCCCCAGCCCCGCCCCAGCCCCGCCCCGGCACGTCCGTGGGCGGGCGGGCGCTGCCGCCGCAGAGCCGCCGCCGGGGCCGGGGGTGCGGAGCGCTGCGCCGGCCTCCCGCAATATGCCTCCGCTGCCCTGGGGCTGCTCGCCATGCCGGGCACCTGCGAGCGCCTCTCCGCGCTGCTCCCGGGGCTGGCGGCCGCGCTGCTGCCGCTGCTGGTGATGCTGATGCTGGGGCGGCCTCCCCCCGCCGCCGCCGCCGCCACCCGCCCGCAGCAGCAGCGAGCGGCGCTGCCCGGGGGCGGCCCCGCCGCGGCACCAGGTACCGACCCCCCTGCACCCACCGCCCCCGCGGGATGGCTCCTCTCCGCCCCGGGCTCTGCTCGCCCCGGGAGCCCCGGCGTTTGCGCCGTGCGGGGGGCGGGCGGCGGTCCCGCACCCGAAAATGAGCGGCTGCGGTTTGGCTGGAGCGGGATCCATGTTTGGAGCCGCGGTGTGTGTGCGGCCGCGCCGGGATGGGGCCGGGAGCGCCCCGGGGAGCGGGCTCTGACCTGCACCGGGTGCTCCCTCCGGCGCCCGGAGCCTGGCCTTGGGTAGCGGGGCTCGGGGGATTCCTGTTGGCTGGCAGGAATCGCCACAGGGAGATAGCCGAGCGTCCATGGAATATAAATATATATGTATCATAGACGTGTATTTATTTCTGTATATATTTCTGTCACTTTAAAAATAAGCCAGCTGATTCGTGTGCGAGCATCTTGAGCCTGTCAAATGCGTGATGGGGCTGATGAGCTCGTTAGTTTTTGCATCCCCTCTGCAGAATGGATGATACATTGCTTATCCAAGACCACGAAAATAATGTGCTTATTTCAGCTTCAGGCCTTAGTTTTGCAGTCAAATATTTGAGGGTACCTCTTTCCAGAACCAGAGCAAATGATGAGGTGTCTGTACTGTCATCTAGTTTAAAAAATATGTTTATAGTCTGAAGTTTAGTGGCTCAAATGAGGATAAACCCAGTATTTTTCTTGACATACTGCCTTTCACCAAAGAATTTCAAGATGGTTTCAAACATGAATTATTTAAGACCTTTTAACACCAAGTCTCCTTCTCAGCATATCACTGGAGCATATGTTTCATTTTTAGCATAAAGGCATGCTTCTGTTTCCAGTTGACTTCAGGAAGGTATAAAATGTGCTTAGTTTTAGGCAGATGGTTAATATTTTCCTGAATTGAAGCCAATTTACTAAGCTGCCGAAGTATATTTGTTAATTAGGAAAGCAAAGATATTAAATGACATTATTTGCCTGCAACTTCTTTAAGGTGTAGAACAAGTAACTAGATTTGGTAGAATATGAACAGAGTCTTAAATCTTTCCTTATACACTCTTAAAATGCCTTGATTTGCTCTTTAGGTCTTTTTTGTGGGGGTTTCGGTTTGTGTTTTTCATTATTTTCCAAACATTAAAACTGTAGCATTTTGAAGAAGGGCACTTGATGAACATCTTGGTCCTTATTTTTCATTTTCACTGATGATTTTTCATTAGTTTGCTTCTTATAATACTTTTAGTAGAATATACCATTAATCACCATCAAACACCACTTAAAAGGCATTGGCAGCATTTCTGACTTGGGCAGTGAACATTTTGCTCATTAAAAATTGAGTGGCAAAAAAAAAAAAAAAGGGCAGTTTTTCTAATTCAATGATCCTCTTTGGTTTCAGGTAT
Organism: Pseudorectes ferrugineus; assembly: GCA_008033365.1. Classification (NCBI taxonomy): domain Eukaryota; kingdom Metazoa; phylum Chordata; class Aves; order Passeriformes; genus Pseudorectes; species Pseudorectes ferrugineus. The sequence continues at coordinate 1,944 of QWTY01061853.1, forward strand.
TGATTTCATTTCAAGCAGCTCTGTTACCTTATCTCCTTCAGCCCTGGCCAAAGTCTTTGTTGGTATCTAACATTTTGATGCCTGTTCTGTCGGCTTGCTGTTGTTGTTGCAGACCCACGTGTCCAGTTCTTGCTGCTTTCTTTTATTTGCTCATTTGGCATCATGGGCTCTGAGGTATGAGAGTCCAGAAAGTGTCTCCTAGTCCACAGCTTTCATGATCAGTCTCAATTTATGAATGTTAAAAATTACAGTTTGAGTTGGTTGTCAGGATTTGTTTATGTTATGCTTAAATACAGTTAAAGATTTATTTCACTTGTTGGCTGGATTTCTAAATGATCTTGATTAATTTTTTCTTTTATAAAAACTGAAAAAAGCCAATGGTAGACTTTGAAAAAGATAAGCTAATTACTGCTCTGAAACTTTCATTATTCTGAAGAAGCCACTAAACACCTTTGTTTTTTTGCGTGGTATTTCAGTAAAGCGTGTAAGTAATTTTTGCTTTATTGACATTTTTGACATTTTTAAAAAGGAGAACGGGACTCCAGATGTATATTTAATGGATACTAATGTCTTTTTATGTTAAATTATCATTTGATGGTTTACAGCTGACAGGTAGGCAGGATAAATGGCTGCTGCCTTTCCAGCAGGAGACTGGCAGCAGAGTAATCCCTCAGGGCAATGCTCTGAAGAGGCCACTCCTGCAGCTGCAGGTCCTGTGCTGGGAACTGCCCGGCAGGCAGTGGCTGCTGCAAGTGAGGAGGAGTCTGGCTGAATTTGGATTTGTGCAGTGTGTTTGTGACCCCAGTGCTGCTACAGCAAAGGAGGCTTATCCTCCCTGGCGAGGGAGGGTGCGGAGCTGGGGCTGGAGTTCACAACCTGCTGTCACTTGACGTTTGTTCCTGTATCGATGGCCCTGTTCTGTCGAAGCTCATTATACCGTTTTACAGATCAATTCCCTCCTGGATTAACTGACTTCTGCCAGTGTAATTATTGTGCTGTCTGAGGAGAGATGCTGAAGTCAGCACAGCTGTGTGTGGTGTCTGGGGTGCACACTCTGTGCCGACATGGAAGTGCAGCGGTGAGAAGGTAGTGGCACATCGTGACCGAGAAGGGTTTTTTGTTAATCTCTTTCTTTTCCCCTAGAAACACCAGCAAACTTACCACTGCCAAGAACAATAACTAAATTCTTTAACAAGGCAGAGAACACATACAAGAGAGACCCAGTTCATGGAGTTATTCTGACTTGTCTCATCTAACAGATACAGACATTCTTCCAAATTAAAAAAAGAAAATAAAAAAATTGGAGAGAGAGAGAGAGAGGCCTCTCTGGTTAGGGTGGTGATTGCTAGAGTGGAGAACCTGCCTTGGTTCTTCCTTATTCATAGTGATTTTTTGCTTTTTCCATGTGGCAGTTTAGAAATCTGGGCTCTGGTGTGCAGGAGCAATTGAAGAGAAGCCGCTGGGAGCTTCGGATATTCATCATTGAGGTCAGCGGGCTTGAGGCCAGAATTCAGTGAATTATAGTCCTGGCTCTGATCCAGGCAAATCTGGTTTTGTTTTCCATGTTCCATTTTCTTTATCTTTATTGAGGTGCATTCTTTATAGAAGCTGAGAGTTATGTTCTTTAATGTTCGTGAGACTTGGGATATCCTGATGTCGGGCATTACTGTTCTCTTTATAATGCAGATATTGTGCTATAAATAGAGCAGAGACCACTAATTGAATAAGTGATAGTTATCTGCATCAGCTCTGTGGCAGATCTGACATGTACAGAATGAACAACATGCTTTGCAGAAAAAGCAGCTGTGTCAGTGGAAGCTGTCACTTTACATGGGGTGACATACAGCATCTTCACATTGGAGGTTTTTTACCATGTTGAGATGTTAAATTAGACTTGAACTGTGTTTTTAAAATAGGTATTTTCTTCAAGTGTGGGTAGTCCCTGTACCTTTTGTAATCCCAGCATGAACAAGAAAAAACCTTGCCATGTTTTTTGTTATAGACCATGCCCAATCTGCCTTGCATTCCAGAATTCAGGGAAAAAGGAGTTTATTTTGGTTTGGTGTATTTTTTTTTAGGCAGATGGCTTTGCATGAGATGGGGAGATTAGCTTGGTTCTGTAGGGTGAAACACAAAAGCTGTAGCAGCTAACAGTGGTGCTGAACGAAGGAGAGGGGGGAACTGGAACCCCCGTTTGTTGAGACAGATGAGATAAATATGTGATTGTTGACAAACCCAGAAGAAAATTAGAGATTACTTTTTTTACCTGCTGGAGACAAATACACTGCCTGGACGCTGCCTGTGGAATTTGGTTCTGAGCCCATTTCTCAGTACTGTCTGCCTGCATGTGATGATGAGTGGCTGCCTAATGTGAAGCTGTGTTGTAGACAGGTCGTTTCTCGTTCAGAGTTTTCTAAAGTCTTTTGTATGTTGTCTTATTCTTCCTGGCCATTCAAGAAGGATTGGAAACTTTCTCATGCTTCCTTTTTATTTGAGATACTGAAAGAGAAATATTTCTTCAAAACAACAGCATGTGTGACTTACTACTTTTTTAATCGTGGTGTTCCATGTTTTTTGCTGTAGACTATTTTTCCTAATGACTTGTAATTTTGCGCGTAGTTGATACTTAGGTATTTAGAGTAGCATTTGGTTCTGATATCTCGTTATGTTTATCTGGATTTGAATTTGAGCAATAATACATACTACTGCACTTAAAAAACCCCATGGTGTAGTGCGACTGGCTTGTTTGTCACTTGATGGAACAATCTTTATGGTTTACTGTCTCCAAAGTCACTGGATTGGGGATTAGTATGGCAGCAGTAAATCCGGTTTTGTTTTGGAGCTTTTGTTGCAGTCAGATACCCCAAGAAAATGAGTGAGGAATTAAAAGCTGTGTGGGAGATTCTTTAGCATTCTGGTAAGGAAGGAAATTCAGTCATTTTCATGGCTCAGCGATTATGTAGGATACAGTTCCTGCTCAAGAAGCCAGGGCTGTCTGAGTAGACACTTCTGATCAGAACTGGCATTATTTGTTTTATACAAGCAGCAAGACTCTTATCCTGTAGATACTGAAATATAACTGGTGTCAGGGAAAAGGTTTATTTTCAAGTTAGAAGTGTTACATGCACACCCCAGCCAAAAGGTTCAGTGCAAGCAGCTAACTCCACCTATAGAAATAAGCTCAGAAAATGGCCTTTGATTTGCTGTTCATTTTTCTCAGGATTCCCAGCCTTTGGTATTTACAATAATGGCTTCTCAGCTAGGTGAGAAAGAATGCAAGACTTAGACTTGTCCTGATTTATCGGAGATGATGTTCTTAAGTGTCTGAGCTTTCTGTGCTGTTCTAAGACTTAGTAATGCAACAAAATATCAGCAAGGGCATTAGGACACTGAGAGGGGATTAAGCATCTGCAGTTTGAAATGGGAATGAATAAGGAAAAAGAAATATTCATAGATGCACGTGCTCCACGATATAGGTCACTCAGTTGCTAATACAAGGAAAAGAGGAGTTTGGGGTTTGTCGTAGTAAAGCACACATGAAAAAAATATGTACTGGTTTTTTTTTTTCAGGAAGAGAATCTGCATAAACACAAGGGTACTGAGGAGTTCTGAAGAGTAAGACATCTCTCTTGAGCTGAAAGCTTGCTTTATTGAAGTCTGTGATACATTATACAGCATCGTGCTCTATACTTCAGAAAGCCTGATTTCAAGAAACTTGTCTTGATGGTAGCTTTCATTGTAAAGAACTGAGAGAGACTGTGTTTTAGCATTCATGGAATCAGGGCCCATGGTTACATGGTCAGAAGTGGCAGGAAACAAGGGATAAATGATGGCAGGAACTGCCACCTATTGCGAGGTGGTAGTTTTTGCAGTTCTTGTTTGTTTTGCTAAAGTTTGCTTCTTGTCAATCTGTTGGCAGAAAGTACACCATCAAAGGCCAATTGCTATGTAAAAACATTCACAGAATTACTGTCAGGCTGAGAAGAAGGCAGGTTGAGAATTTGGAATGCAGCTGCTATCTGGGTCACTGGGGATCTGTAGCATGCTTTCTCTGTGAACTAGCTCAGTAGATGAAGTCTTTGAAGACAGACAAAGATCAGAGAGGAAAGTTTATTCAAAATAAACTTAATTCTTGGCGTGTCAGACTTAGCAAAACAGTGCAGGTTACTTTGTTGTCTTGAAAGTTGCATATTTTTATATCACTGTGTCCTTCTGTAATGAATGGGGACTTGAGGCACGATGTGGCAGAGCAAATCTGTCCTTTTTATTACTCCTGATACTGTGTTTCATTCCTAATTCACAGGTTTTGCATCTGGGGTGCTGTAGGAGCACCCAGGTTCTGTGATCAGCAATTTCCCTTGAACCATCAGTTAGTGTACTCTCAAATAACTCTTCTGTGTTCAGTAGGTTGAAACCAGCAGGTCTAGTTCCTCCTGCCTAATCCTGGCTTGCCAGGGGTGTTCCAGCACAGCTCCTGTGTGCTCCTAACCTGCCACCTTCCACACATGGCTGCAGGAAGTTGTATTCAGCAGGCTGCAAAGCAGCTGTTATGTTTCTTGCCTTGCTTCTATGGCACTAGTGGTAACAAAAAACATGAAGTTTGAGAACACTTTCCCTGCTAGCACACGTTTGAGGGGAGGATGTGAGTGTGCACAGCTTTGCAATCAGCAGTAGGGAAGTGTATTTGCTGAGAGAACCTGTGCTAGGGAATTCGGGGTTAGAAGGCTGAAGAGAGTGAATTCATCTTGCAGAGGTCCCTAAGCCCAGTGTTCACTAGGGCAGGTTTCACTCAAGATGTGCTCAGTTGGAACTGGCATTCCAGATCCATTCAGGAGCAGAGCTGGGTTCCTGGGAAAGGGCAGTCTTTCCAAACTCTGAGCCTGCAGCACAGAGCACGTGCTGGTACAGCCCCACCACATCTCCCTTTCACGTGTACCGCAGACACGGTCTGTACAGAGGGTAGGTAACCTGTGTGCAGTTTGCTGCCCTGTCGTTTTGGGGGGATTTAGGTCAGAAAGGGATGATTCTGAGATCTTCCATATGAGAGAGCACACATGGACAGTAGTGTGAGCAGGTTCTTGTGGCTAGAGCAGCATCAACAAGGATAGTCCTGTGTGTGGAGGACCCTCCAAAGCACCACGTACCTTAACACAGCTTCTCAGGCAGAGTGCAGGGCTAACGTGTGGCACCAGCAGTTCTGTCCAGTAAAAAATCATACGCTATGAACTTCACAAGCAGCTGTCAGCTGTTTGTAGAGGATGTGAAGAAAGCCTCCTCCCGTCTCAGTTGGAGCAGCTGCCCTAACTTTGCAAATGACTCTGCGTGCCCTCTGGCTGTAAGCGTGTTGTGCGTTCTTGTAAACACCATAGTGACAGGTCTGCAGCTCATGGCACTTGCATGGCATCACCCTGGTGATGTGTGGCCTTGTCTGATGTAGCTCCTGGAAGCCACCCTGTGTGCCCTGCTGGGGTGGACAGGCCTGGGAGTGATGTTCTTGCCTGTCTGTGTGTGCATAAGCCCCCTAAGTCTCACCAAGGGCAGCCACGAACCCCTATTCTTTCTCCTCAATTTCTTGTCCTTCTTTCTCTTCCCTGATTATGCTTCATCACGTGGACTCAAAGAGAGCCTCTGCTGTCTGAAAGAAGTCAGACTTCAGGGCACAATTGTCACAATGTGGAAACGAGACAGCTGAAGGAGATGGGTTACAGGGTCAGTTCCTCCTGCTGGACTTCCCACAGGACCCTTTCTCCAGCATTCTGCATTTACTGTTGATAGTGCCAGGTACCTAAGAAACTGCAGTTCTACCAAGGAAAGAGGCAAGAGGTGGCCTCTCATTGAGATTATATGAAATAAAGTTTGGCTTGTGGTGGGTTAGAGAGCAAAAAACAATTTTGTCCCTCTATCTTCTGATTTTCCTTGTCCCATTTTGAAAAGTCTGGTGGTTTTAGTGTGGGTCTTACCTGAACCCCTGGCAGCTATATAGCTGTGGTGGGGAATGTTGGGGGTTTTTGTGTGTGTTGAACATGATGCAGTGCTTATAGGTGTGAGTGTGAGGCACGTATTGAGCCGTGTGCATTAGGAGGTCACGAAGCAGAAAAACAGAATCTCAGAGCCACTTCAACACGTCCCCGGCACACTGTGGTTGAAAGGCATTATTGATGTGACCACTGCACCCCAAAAGTGCTCTCAGGTCTGTGGAGTGTCGTTCGATTAATGAGGGCTTCAGCCTGTGCCTCTGAGTGTTGGCTTGGGTGCTTTTACTAAGCACAGTGTGGTTACAGGCAGATCAATTGGAGCACTGACTCATTATGATGCAGCTTATTTTGGATGAAAGAGCTGAATTTAGGTGGGTTTTGTTTGTTTTGGGTGTTTTTGTTTGTTTGTTTCAGTGTGGTCCCTAATAGCTCATCTGCCTCTTCTGAAATGTTTTCCTGTATTTAACATACTTTTATTTCTTTTATTTCTCATGAATCTTTTACCCATATTCAATGATAGAACTTGCCAGCTGGGGTGTGCATGTAGCTTTCAGGGTTCATGTTGTAGGTTATTTTAGTTTCAGGTCTGAGCAACCCTTTCGTTACTCAAACTGATTTTACTTTCAGAATCATTGGTATTACTGTTTTCATTTACTGCAAGGGTTACCAAGTAAGGCCATGCAAGATAAAGTATGTCTTTTCACCCTATTTCCATAATGAAGCATGGAATTTGCATCAGGTTGTGAGCCCCATATTATCAAGGGATGGTGCATTCCTAGTAAAACTTTCAGACAGATTTGCTAAATGTATTAAAATTAGTAGCTGAAATAAACCAATCATGTGAGGATGATACTTGTTGGTTTTATCTTCTGTGACTTCAGAGTAACTGAGGATCTGGAACTGGGTGGGTGTTTAGGCTGGAGGGGCCATCAGGGGCATGCTTAAAGCAGGGTTGGTACTGAATTCAGACCTGGCAGCTCTTTACTGTCAGGCTATGAAAGGCTCCAAGATTGGGGAACCTCTCTGGACAACCTATTCCAATGATTGTTTATCCTTAGAGAGAAAAGCAAATCCCTCATGTCCAGTCAGATCCTTCCCTGCAGTTGGTGGCTGTTGCCCTTCATTGCCCTGCCGTGTATCTTGACAGAGCACTTTATCCCTGGCAAATGCCTGGGTGTGGGAAGGCTGTTGTGTAGGGCCCCCAAAGCCTTTCCTTTGCGAGGTTAAACAAGGCTCGTGTCTTTCGTGTGCTTGCCCCTAATGCATGCAGATTGGAACAACGTGGAGTTCCATCCTCTGCTGCAGATTTGGGGCTGTTTCATAAATATGATGCATACAGTTGGCTCAGTCTGCTGAAACAGATACCAGTGTGTAGCATGGTTATGAAACTTGGCAAGACACCAAATCTATTTATTATTAATGATTCTCCATGGGCAAGGCTCCCAAATGAAACTGATTGGAACATTCTCATGGAAGTTATTTTCTGTGAGGTAGCAAATCTGGTTGGTGATTTGTATGTGCTAATGTGAGCTAAACTCACATTAATGTGAGAGAAGGTCAGTGATGTCAAGATATTTGAAAATATTGGCCGTTTTGCTGGGATGAAGAAGGATGTGCTTGCCCTCTCCACATATCATAGACTCTAATGGAATTATAAAAAGTTTTTTCATGTAATTGTGGAAAATATTTTTCTTCTGTTTTGAAGCATTTCATTAAGTGACCGAACAGGAGAAATGAGTAGTTTTATGTCGGGTAAATGCAGGATTTCGGTAGATTGTGTGTTTGGAACAATAAAAGTTGTTAATAACATGAATTATGGCTTGTGATAAATATCACAGGAGCTTATTCCATTGTTTCTGGGAGCAAAGGAGAAAACTTACTCTCACTGGGCTGCAGTAGAGATTTTCTTTGGATTATGGAGCACTGATGTTGAGAAAATCCTCTAATTAAATTCAGCGGAATAGAGACCCAGCAAAACATTTGTGAGATCCTGCATAGTTTGGGTGCAGTGTTGGGCAAAAGAATCTGTCATGCCTGTTTGCCTCTTAATTAGTTGTCAGGTTCCTTTTCCCCCTTTTGTGTTTTTGTTGGGTGTTTTTTCTTAAGCACAGTAGAGAAAACCTGTGCCTCGACAAGTCTGTCTGCTGGATTCTTCAGTGTTCCGTGGAACAGATTGTCCCAGAAATACTTAAGTGGATTTGTTTCCCCCCAGTCCAGCTGGCACAATCTCAGAGGTGCTGAATGAATCTTGAGTATTTGGGGGAAAGAAGAAAGTGTTTACTGCCCCATTTTTAGCCTCGGTGTCAATAAAACCATTTCCATCATCCTAGAAAGGTTTCCATGGTGCTAA
>QWTY01061855.1:0-21214 GCA_008033365.1 Pseudorectes ferrugineus
TGTCTGTTCGCCTTGCTATACATATACACACTAGTAAAGAACTGTTATTCCTTTTCCCGTATCTTTGCCTGAAAGCCCCTTAATTTCAGAGTTACAATAATTCAGAGGGAAGGGGGTCATATTTTTCCACTCCAAGGGAGGTTCCTGCCTTCCTTGGCAGACACCTGTCTTTCAAACCAAGACATACTCTCATTCTCTCGCAAAAGGGAGAGCAGTGGGAATCCGTTCCTCTCTCTGGCTTACAGGGACAAGATGACATTACCTGTGATGGACAACGTCTCTTTCCAGCAGGATGCAAGAACAGTGTCAGATTTGACACCTGTCGTTCTTCACAAAACATGGAGACCTTTGGGGCTCATATTTCTGCTGGGGGCGGGGAGGACATCAACCAGTCCCGACATGTGTTTGTCTAATCTGGCCAGAGGAACCCAGTGCCTCCAATACCTAACTGAAGTCTCCCTGCTGTGACTTTAACAGGTTATCCCTTACCCTGATCCCTGTAGATCTGGAGCATAATGCTTTCCTGTACCACTGCCCCCATTCTCAGCCACCTTTAACATATCTGGGCATAGGAGCACCTTCTCTCATCCACACCTAAACTAAATGATGCCTTTTACTTAACCCCTTCCTCACAGACCATGTTTTCTAAGCCTTCTGGACACTCTCCACATCATCTCCCAGCAGAACACTCACTCAGATTTCATAGCACAGACTCTGATCTGTTCTTCACAGAACCACAGAATAGTCTGAGTTGGAAGGGACCCACAAGGATCATCGAGTCCAAGTCTTGAGTGAATGGCCCATACAGGGACTGAACTCGCAACATTATCAGCACCCTGCTCTAACCAGCTGAGCTACTCTGACAAACAAATTGTCTTCATCCGGCAATAAATAAGCATTAGGAAAACAAAACAAAATCCCAAACCAAAAACCAACCAACAAACTTAAGAGAAAACAACAAAAATCCCTCAAACTTTGAAGCTATTCACTGTTGATAAATCAACAACAGCTCTTCCCAAACAGCAAAAGGCAGTTCCAGGGAACACTGCAGGTCCCTTCCTTCCCCAGGCAACTGTAAGTAAAGCTAGAATTGTTTCAACAGCACAGTGTGTTCCTGTGCAATGCTTCCAGCCAGGCACACCAGCTCTGGGGAAACATCCTCACTGATAATGGCTCCAGACTGCATCCTGCCCAAATCTCATCTCTCCTGAGAGCTGCAGGTGACGGAGTCCATCACAGAAAGTATGTGCACGGACAGGCTTAAACTGCATCAGTTTTTGGGATTTGGAACCTTCCCACACAGTTGTTCACTTCTATTACCAGCACCCTGTAACTGTTTATTGCACCATTCCCAAAAGCCCTGGCACAAAGAAGGTCCCCCATTAAGACAGCATACAAACACATTTAGATGGACCACACAGACTGTATGTGCAGAAGACATTCTCAATTTTAACATATTGCTCAAGCTTTGGAATTTGAAACTATTTTAAACCTATGTCAAATTTTGGTGCTTGCAGAGCAGAACAGTTTAGTACTTGACCCACAAAAAAAAAAAAAAAACCAAAAAAACCAGGCAGATCTGTATTTAAAGATATTGATTTTGCTCTGTAGAGACGACACAAAGTATTCCCCCACAAGGCTCCGGGATGGAACATTAATGAAAGTCCATCTGTGTACCATCAATGCTCACAAGTTCCTCTGTCACTGCACAGTTTGCAGAATTTGGTCGTTAAGCAACTGCTTCCATCCTTCCGTCCAGTTAAAAACAATCACATCATCAAAGGTGTCAGTGGAACGTGGGTGACGTTTCTGCACATCTCCACAACCTGGCTATGCACAGTACGGCCGGATGAAAGGAAACCCCTCCCATTCTCCACGCCTATTTCTCCCAGAAAAGCTGAGCGTTCAGGGGACTGTACAGGCTGCTTTGTGCTTAGGTGAACTCTCTCCTCACTTAAATGACACAGCACAGCATCACAAGCTTAACGAGTCCTGGGGGCGGGCCATCAAGAACTACTTTCAAAACACACACAAACTTTTTCAGTGGCTTGCTCCTCTCCACATACAAACACCAGCATATTCGAGCAAACAAAACTGGTCAGGGACAGAAGTTCTCTTGCATCAGCCCCTTTCATCCCAGCTCTTCTGCGGCTACTTTCTAAAACGCATCTGGGGCCGAGATTCGGCCACCATGGGAGCCTGCGCCCCTTCTCCCCGCGGCGGCTTCCGTCCCGGCTTCAAACTTCTACCCTGACTCTTGCCCGCAGCCCACAGAGCCCCCCCGACCCCCGCTGTCCTGCGGGGTACCCCCGGCTGACAGCGAGCGCCGGGCCCGGCGAGCCCAGAGACCGCCCGCCGCGCCGTGTGCCCCCCGGGCCTCACCTGCAGCCCATGAAGACGTGGTTGGTCCAGAGCACGGAGAGCGCCAGCAGCTGGTCGATGGCAGCGCCGGGGTATGCGGGGAGGTGGCGGAGGATGAAGCGGCGGCGCAGCGCCCATTGCCGGTCGGTCTCGTTGTACTGCCGCCACTGCTCCAGCACCGGCTCGGCCACTGCCTCCGGCTGCGGCTCTGCCGGCGGCGGCATGGTGGGCAAAGGCCGCGGGGCCGAACCCCGCCGGGGGCGCGGACCCACCGGGCGCGTACGGCGGGACCAGGCCCCACGTGTGGACCAGGCCGCGGCTCGCTGCGGGCCACCGCGAAGCGCCGGCCCGGCCCGGCCTCAACCCTCCCCGTCAGCTGCCCTCCCCCCGGCCCCGTTCCCTGGCGGCCCCGTCCCGCAGGTGCCGTCGCGGTGCCGCTTCCGCTCCCGGTTCCGCTCCCGTCACTCGCGCGGGGCCGAACGGCACGGCGCGGCCCGGCCGGCGCCGCGTCACGTGGCTCCGCATCACCATCGCGCGAGACGCCGCGAGAAACAACCGCCATGCCGGAGGCGGCCGCTGCGGGCCTCAGCGCCCCCTGGCGGCGGCCGCCACGAAACGGAGCGGGGGGCGGGGCCGGAGCGGGCAGGGGCGTGGCCGGAGCGGTCCCCGAGGCAGCCCCGGCGCCGACGGTCCCGCTCCCCTCCCGCCCTTCCCGGGGCCCAGGGGTCTCTCTGCGAGGCCCGACCCTGCCCCAGGCCTTGCCGAACAGCCGCGGTTGCCGCAAGGGCGGCCCTGCCCGCTGCGATGCGCTGCCCGGGGCCGGGAACCGCCATCCTCACTTCGGCTTCCCCGTGACCGTCCGGAGCTGTCCGGACTGCCGGGCCCAGCGCCGCCGGGCCCAGCGCCGCCGGCCCCGCGAGCAGCACACACACACCACAGCAGCCGCGCTGGCTTTCGTATTTTTTATTTAAAATTTACATGAAAGTTAGAAAGGTAACAGGCAGAACAGTGCTGGTTCCTCCACGTTTGCCGTGTAAATACAGAACGCGGTGCCGTTTTCACGCACTTGCATTTGTAAAAACGAAACGAGACCGGCACGGGACGGTGGCGCGGGGAGCATGCGGGGCGCGGGCAGGGCAGCACGGAGGGGCGAGCAGTGCCCGGGCGGCTCCAGCACCGCCGAGACACTGCACCCCGCTCGCGGCGGGCATGGAATTTATCCTTACACCAGCCCCGGCATCGCCTCTCCCTGGCACTGCCAACTTCCCCTAACTTTAAAGAAACAAGAGGAGGTGGAGTTAGGAAAAAGAAAGTACCACTTGACTCACGTCCACCAACCAATGGGGCTCTTTTAACAGGGTGGTGAGACACAGGAGGACACCAGTGAGAACACCCAGTTCTTACTTTATTTCTTTGATAAAATTAAATATTTCGTGGCTGCCAACAGAGCAAGTTGCACCATGTTTGTATTTCCTTTGACTCTGAATGCACGGTTTCCAAAACCAATCAAACAACAGCATATTGAAAATATTCCTTAGGCTTCACACCTTAGGGAAGCCCATGACATTTATATTATTAAAGACAACATTAGAAAAAACATATGCCCATAACAACATTTGAAAATGTATTCGCTACATCATTAGTCCCAACATCACATTTCTGTTGCTCTTCAAAATTCCAGGTAAGCAGTTCCCCCTGCATCACCCTGTCTTGTCACACAAATTACAAGACACTTCAATTGTAGGTATCATGCAAGTCAGTAAAAGAGCTTCTTTCCAAGACACTAACACTGAAGATTTGTTCCCCCCTCCCCAGACATAAGACCCTTAAACTCTTCTAGAAGTGGCAGTCTTCTCCCTCAGACACAGTGCAGCTGGCAAAGACAGATTAAAAAAAGCTACAGAGAGAGAAAAGGGGAAAAAAGAGAAAAAACAGAAGATTAGCAAAAAAGAGAAAGACATTCAAAAAGCAAGAAAGAGAGATGCAACATGGAAACAGCTGACAGAGGAGAGATGGAACCTCCTTGTGGTACCTCAAGTACTTCAGGGAAATCGCACAAGTAAAAACCTTTTTTTCTTTAAAATCTTTAAAAAGATTTCACATAACTTTAAATAACATTCCAATAAGGCAAATGGTCAGGAAGAACAGACAGTGACCTGCAGTATGGTAAAAACGCCACATTCAATTGTCCTTTTAGCAGATAATCTAGAAATCATTGACAGATTAATATTGATGGGGTTTGGGAGCAGGGTAACATTCAAAAGTAGAGGAAGAAGAAAATATTCAAATTATTTTAACTTGCTAAAAAATCCCAAACAAACCACCAAGCAATCAAAGAGTTCTATGGGAAATGAAATTGTATTTATGGTGAAACAGAATACCTGAGAAAATATATTGCAATCAAGAGTTTGGACTGCCCTGACTGCTACGAATGGAGGCCAGGCCATGGTTTGATCTGGGGCTGCTGCTATGAGCAGGAGCCAGGCTGACCCTGTGCTGAAACTGCTCCTGAGCCTGTGGCATCACCCAGAGCACTACTTGGGTAAAACTCCACTAAAAACTGCACTAAACAGCATCACCTATCAGGGCTAGCCCTGAGGAGTGCTTATCTTCCAAAACCCCAGGATCTGGAGGGGTTTTGTGGAGCCTGTCTGGCAGCATGCATCTGATCTTTCAGCAGGGGCAGGACGTGTGGATTCACCACATACAGAGCACTGAGCCCGCCCACAGTGCAACTGAAGGATCAGGGTCACCACAAGCAAGTCTGAAATGGAAATGAGAATTTACACACTAGTCTTCAGATAGCATGAATTAGCAAAAGAAAAAAATAAAAGCAAATGAAAAAAGACAGATGATGTCATGAAAATGACATCAAATACAATGAGAAGAGTGTTTTATCTCTAAACTACGTGATAATTAAACTAAGATGGTGTTGTCGTTTTAATGTCATCAATAAATATATTTAAACTGCATTGTTATTTCGCCAGCAAAAATAACTCACAGAATTTATTTCCATATCCCTTATTTAGCTGGGTGGAATGAGACGAGGAAAAAGGGGAATCCATTAATTGTAGGGAAAAAAAAAATTTTAGGATTTAAAGTTGTAGCATCCATAACCTTGTTATGACTAATTTTACACTGTTTAATAAAAGCAAAAACACCAGCACATAGTAAAGACAGAATCACATCGAGGACATAGGAGAGAGCAAGCGTAACACCCTGGAAAGATCACAGCTGAAATGCTGTCATGTTTTATTAGACCCTCCGATTTAACAAGTAAATGAAAGTCCATTCCAGGCCATTGTATTCAGGGGTAATTACTCAGTACAGAGCCATGGGTTACTGTAAAAGAAGGGCAAAGAAAACAAAAAACAAAAGAAATAAATGTTAACCAGAATTCACTGTCTGATGAACTCTTTATTTAAAAACAAAACTCAGCCAGAAATACACAGAGAAGACACTTGCAGGCAAACCTTGCAGTTGCACTTGGCCAGAGTGAACTCCTGGCCCAGTGAGCAAAACACCCTCCTTTTCAGTGCAAATCTTGCAGTAAAAACAAGGCTTTTGCTGAATAGAAAATATGAGAAGAAACCTGTCAACATCTGTACAGTTCTAAAGAGATTCCAGATTAAAAAAAAAAGGTAGTATTTTTTTGCATTAAAACCAGAAATTTTTGGAATTACTGAGAAGAAAGTCAAAGAAATAGCATTGTCTTTCTTCAGAAACACTGATACGTAAAGCAATGTGACCAGCTTTCCCTGAGATTGGATCCAGGATGTGCATCCAGGTCAGCAGGCTGAGAGGGAGACAAGGCAAGAGATCCTTCATGACCCCTGCAGCATTCAGAGAAAACTTAGTTGCAAACCATGGATCCAAATTTGAGATTTCCTCAAGCCTGTGAACTAGAGGTTTGGACTCAGGCCCAAGCCTGTGAGGATGTCAAGTTTTGCAAAAAGTCCTTGAAAGTTATTTGAGTCACACATGGCAGCACAGAGGGTAATGAGGGCTTAGGAACAGCAAATTAACACGGGGAGAGGGCAGCCAGTCTCTGAAGACAGTACATCCCACCCTGTGGCAGCACCAGGCTGCACCCACAGCAGGAGCTAAATGCACCCCCCAAGCAGCTCTCACACAGAACGGAGCAGGGGAAAAGATGAGCAATGGGAGAGGGGACACTTGCCCAGGAGCACTGGGCATCCTGCTGCTGCCCAAGGGGCAGGAGGAACCTGGCACGAGCCCCTCTGGCCAGCAGGGTCCCACACAAGAACAACACCAGCAGCCAAGAGCTCTGGTTTAACCCTGAGTGGTGAGCGCAGGAGCGGAGCAATGGGACAGGTGAGCAA
The DNA here is from genome assembly GCA_008033365.1 of Pseudorectes ferrugineus. Taxonomy (NCBI): domain Eukaryota; kingdom Metazoa; phylum Chordata; class Aves; order Passeriformes; genus Pseudorectes; species Pseudorectes ferrugineus. Next base: position 6,705 of record QWTY01061855.1, read on the forward strand.
ACAGGCACAATGGCACAGCCAAGGGTGGGGCATTTGCCTCTGGTGCCAAGGGAAAGGTTCTACAGGAAACCCAAACTGAAAATGAAAGAAAAAGGCAGGTTAATGGTTTTATGGATTAATGACAAAAAACAAAATAAAAATACAAATGTTTCCTAATGCGCACACACACACACAAGAAAGAAAATGTTGCTAAGTGTTAATAAGGTTTAATCTGACTACAAAACATGCTTTATGCAGACACACACACACACACTCAGCAGTGGGATGAACCAAATTTATTTTCTAAAACAATCCTTTCACAGTTTTGCAAGCTACAGGACTCATCAACTGTGACTTGTTTGTATCCTTGCAAAACAGTGAAGCTCTGCAACACTTTATGGATCAATATGGAGAGTGTTTTTCTAAATCCTGGAAAAGTACCACATATACGTATTTAATTTAGCAATGACAAATGCCCATTGAAAAAGGCACTGTCTGCATTTGTGTAGTGGGAACAAAGAACTTCATTTGATTCAAAGCCCAGCACACAACAGTGTACAGTTATGAGGACTGCCAAAAGCAATCCAAAACCAACAAAAATCAGTAATGTTCACTCCAACTGCACTTTAGCCGTGCCTTCGTACTCAGCACCAGAATGAACACTGTTATTCTTTGAGCTTATTTTTCCACATTCAGAGCCTGATAAGCAGAGAATTTTTCTTTTCATTGTTCTACAGTTACCGTTGGCAGCAGAGACATTCATTCAACTGGACAGCTCAAGACAACTGCAAGCGCCAGTTCAAGTCAGTGCAAGACCCTTCTGAAGCTCTTCTGTTAAGTGGAAGGTCCCATTTAAATTACATTCAAATGCCTCTCACTGACAGCATAATGTTTACTTGCTTTTCTATTTCCCTTGTGGAGCTAAGAGGGAAGGAATCCTGGAATCAGCTTCCACCAATTTAAGGGCAGACCACAATTTAGTTTGGACTATCCAGGAGAGAATGTAAGTCTTAGCTTTGTCTGCAGGGAAGGGTGGACTCAAGGATGAGTTTTTAGGGTGTTTTATAGTTTAGTTCCAACAGGTCCCTTCTCTGAGAGGCCTGTGCACCTCAGTGTGGGGCACTGTCACGCTTGCCTTGGATAATGAGTATTGCTGCTCTGTCAAGAAGCAAGACATCCTTGTAGGAGCTTTCTTCTTCCTCTCACCAGAGAATTATCAGCAAATTAAAAACGCTCAATTAAACCCACTCAACCTAGCTATAAGTAGACCGCTGTCATTAGCGGTTTAACTAACAACTCTAATGAGGATGATAGAAACTAGTCTTGCATCTACCTTCACCTTCACTGTAACCTCAAGTTAACATTACAGCTTGGAGGAGTGGGAGGGAAGGAGGAGAAAGGAGAGACATTTTCATGGCTAGCTGGGCTGTATTATCAGCACCACATCTCCATAGCAATTGTTGCCATAGTATCAACATGGCCTGTGTGATTAAAGAATATAATTTATTTCTAAGAGAGATGGAATAAAGAGAACAGAGCCAACGAGGTGCTGGGAAGATTTAAAAGGAAGAGGACGTAATCCTCATTTTTCTATGTTCCGTATCCTAATACTGAGTCTCTGAATTTAACTTTGTGGAATCTTTGAAGACAATTACATCCTTTTTCTACAACTGCACGTGTAGAGAGAGACTGATAGAGCACATATAGTGGGGGTGAAAGCAGAAGAAGACAGAGATAATACTTATAGCTTCAGGACTTGCACACAGTCTGCTTTTATAGGAAACGTAACTGATCCCACTGTGAGGCTCTATTAGTTAATGACGCTTACCAGGAAAATGTGCCTCATGCACCATGCAGCCAAACAGCAGCTAACTGTAAAACAGCACACATGTAAGAGCTAATAATGATGATAATGATGTAACAACAACAACAAAAAAAATCAACTGAATCATGATTAGTGCAAATTACAGAGCTTGGGTTTAAATGAGTCACCTGTGAAAGAAAAAGGCTATTGTACTGCCAGCCAGTAGTAAACAAGCTACAGTTAAGCTCCAGCTTGCAGAATTCATGGATTGTGAAGAAAAATTTATGATCTAAATACTGAAATTCATTATTAAGGACAATCGGAGAAATTACAGAGCAAAGAAAACAGCACCATTTCTAGCACAGCAATTTTCCTGGAGGCAAGAGAGGCTTCCTATTATCTTCCCAAGCCTTATTGAAGCACTGACCTATCTCTGTCATGGAGTTTTCTGTGCCCTTAACTGACAAGGACAGTACCAAAGCTTTTCCATATCAACATGCTTGGTGTCAAGGAGATGTTCTGAGATGAGAACCACTTCAAGGACCAAGAGTGTGACTTGGGCCACAGCAACTAACTGCTGATACTATAGGGCTGTTGCCTCCCTTTTCTGCATTCCTGACCCTGACTGATCTCAAGGCTGAAGTCTGCAGTCCTGAGTGAGCAGATATCTAAGGGCTCTAAGCATGAAAGAACTCAGTCGTGTATTCCTCACACAGTCCAAGCTGGGGAGAGAAGTCTGTTCCCAGTCAGTCTCAGACTCCTCAGTATGAAAAGATATTAAAACCCCCTGAAGGTAATTCAAATGAACAAATCAAAACAGGCAGTGGAAAAAGCAATGGGTGAGTGAGAAAAAGGCAGCACTAACTGCTCAGCAGCTTCAGCTCTAAACTAAGACTAAACCAGGATCTTATTCTTGTAACTGGGTCTTTCCTCCTCTGTCTCTTTTGATCCCAAGCTTAACAGTCACAGGCTTTTTCCCTGACAAACAGTACTGTCAGCACTTTGGACACGCCCCATATCCTCCAACTTAACAGCACTTCTTCATGTACTTAAGACTCCATAGTGCAGGCAAGGATTGCCCCAGGGCCATGCAGAGGGGGGATTATGGCAGTGGTACAAAACCAGACTCCTATTTGTCTGCACACCACTCTCTGCACACAGGCACAGGTGGCACAGCGCTCCATTTGGGAAATGTACCACAGTAAGAAGGAAGGGAGTGCTGGGAGAACTGGGAGATCTGTTTCACTGTACAGCTGGTTGCTCTTGAGCAACTGCAGAGCTTCAGGAGCCTGGCACAGGCACTGCAGACAGCCCAGATCCCAGACCCCAGATAAGGGGCTGGATCCTGTCACACCGGTCCCTGGCATGGGGAACCCCTGCTACAGCCATGCAGTATCTCCCACTGTTTCTGTGGAGGGCAAAAAGCTGATTTAGGACGGGAGAAGAGTACTAGTGCTAACAAGGTGCTATGACCTGTCCCCTCATTTTGCACTTACATTCTGCAGATTCCGGAACTCAAGACTGTTAGTCTCCCTGAATAATTTCCACAATCTTCTCCATCTAAACAAATAAGAACCTGAACAAGAACATGCTCCTCTCTGAGGCTAATGGGACATCCCTGCTACCCATACCCTAGCCTTGGCAGCTAGTATGGTTCCACTTCTTTACAAGCACTGAGAGACCAAGGGAGGAGCAGGGAATCTTGGGGAAAGTTCATCCTCTCCCATGCTGTCAGAAGGCAAAGAGGGAGGATAGTACTGCTCCCTGATCTTCAGGATGACAGCAAATGTTAAATGCTTCCAGCTACTGCTCAGCCTTACTACGGATTAAATCTGGCCGCAAACCTTCCCCGATAAGGACTGGCTATGTTGGGAGGGAGATACAAACACCCAGAAAAACAGTAAAGGAGAACCATTAACAAAAAGCAAATACCTCTGAGTTAGCAACTTACTTTTTCCTTTCCTTATCCCTTTTAAGAGTTTGCGATCCTCCAGCCTGCTGAGCCTGTGACTGAAGCAATTCAGCTGCTGTCTTCCTTTGTTTAAATGCATTTACTTCATCATCCAGAGACTTCTTCTTATCCTCTAGCTTCTTTTTTTCATCCTGATGCAATTTCTTCAGGCGATCAAACTTTTCATGCAGCTAAAGGAAAAGGAGAGAGGTGAGCAGGACACGGCACTCCCAGATATTCTGTTCACAGGAAAAGAGGAAGATGGAAGGATCCCTTGAGATCTAGTCTGTGAGTCTCCACTGGTCTCTACGTCATTTCTAGCTCCTGAGCTGCCAGTGCCCAGACAAAGGGCAGGGAACAGCCTCCTTTCACAACTTACATGCAGGCAGTGTTATAGTAATGCATCATTGTGCAGACTAAGAACAGAGGACTGGGAGAGCATAAGGGTTAAAAAAAAACTTAATCCATTTCCAGGGGTCTCTGCCTTATTCCTCTTTAAAGGTCAGTAAATTAATGGATTTTTCACAATGCTAAGGAAGTTGCATGGGTGTATTTTTTTGTAAAACAAGTTCATCTCAAGGGCTGCTTCTCTCCTTGACTTTTACCACACAGCACCTCTCCATCAGAATCAAGACTGTGTTTTTTTCTGGTGCAGTAAGTTGTACACAACAAGCACTGTGATTCACTTTTGTCCTACAGACTGAACACCTTAACATCCCCATCCAAGTTAAACCTTAGACTTCTTGGTAAGAAAGTCCTAAACCACACTCTGCAGAAAATGCTTTGGCAGCAACTACCTACTTGGGAGTCAATCTATCACTCACAACCATGAAGACACAAGTACTGCAGTCTTTACCTCCTTCTCAGCCTCCTTCAGCTCTGCTTCTTTTTCCTTGACCCTCTGGACAAACATCTGCCTCATTGCCTCTTCCTTTTTCTGCAGTTCTCCCAGAAACTCATTTCTTTTGGCTTCATAAGTTTCTTGTAAGCTAAAAAGGAAGGAAAGTCCAGTGATAAGACTTGGGACAAACTGCTTTCCCTGACCCTCTGAAATCAGGCCCTCATGATGACTATTGCTTTGCACACAACACATTTGCTACTCACCCACGTGTGCCCAAGGTCTTCCTTATCCAATGACTTTTGGCACTTTTCTGTACATTGAATGTTGGGCAATTCAAAGAGACAAGCTGGCAACAAACACTAGTTCAGAGGAACACTGCTGTCTCTCTGCAGCACAGACATTTCTACTCCCATACTTGCAGATTCACAGTCAGTCCTGAACACCCTCCCTGTATTTTCACCTTCTCTCAGTCAGACCTTTGCTGAAGTCTGGATTTATCCGACCTGGCAGTTTTCCTTGCTGCATTGGTTCTTTCCGTGCTCCCCCAAGGACACACACACACACAAGCACACAGCACATCCAAAAATGCCTCTCTCAAGCTCTCCTGTCTCCTCCAGGGATCTCACCTGAAGGGTTTGCTGTCTGGATCAGTGTCCTTGAAACCCATCTCTTCCAGTTTGCATCGCCTGTAGAGCTCATAGTGGCGTGTGTGGGTCTGCTCACGAAGGTCTTCCATGTTCACACGGATCAGCATCTCCCGCAGCTTCACAAAGTCACAGTGAGCTTCATTCTCCACTGTAAGAAGACATGGTAAGGAGGAAAATGGGGACAGAAACTAAGATCTCTTCCCACGTTCCCCACTTGTCTACTCCTCCAACAGGTTTAACAGCCCTTCCCAGCAGAGAAAACTGGCACTATAGGCCTGACACAAGGATTTAACAAAGGATAATTCCCCATGGATAATCAAGTCCAGCAGGCCCTTGCTCCTTTTATGAAAGCCCACTGCCTCCTTGCACAAGTGTCACCATTCATGCCATGAAAATCCCAGGACTCAACTCACCCTGCACTGTGCCCCAAGGGTACTGACGAGCTTTCATCATTTTGTTTCCTATTTTCAGCTCCTCCGTACTCCCGATCACTGCAAATGGCAAGTGGGCCTGGAACACATTTAATGATATCCACGTTAGCCCCTCTCAGACCTGGCTGACCCGCCAGCACACAGAGATTAGCACAGCCACTGAGCAAGACAGTCATTATGCACACGCTAATCTCAGGGAGTCTAGTCACTGGCCACTAGCCCAAGACAAGGGGTAGCAGGGTGGGTCCTTTTTTGGAAACCTTGTTAGTGCTACCACTCTATATCCTCTACCTGGCTGATCCTCCCAGCCACAGAGTCTCAGGTGAGATGAGCCAGTGCAAGACTGGCATCAGAGTGACAGCTGGAACAGCGTGCTGTGGCTCGGACTGCGGTGCTGTCCCAGGGCTTGCCGTGCCTGAGGAGAACATCTGCACAAGCACAGAAGCAATATGAGGTCTTGGAGCCTTCTTGATTTCATCCCCCCACCACTCCTTTAGCTCATGCTGGAGCAGAAGACACCTTGCTCCATCAGATCATGAGATGGAAGTCCATCCTTCACCCCCAGAGTAACAGCTCCTTCCCCCCTACTTGCTTCCACCCTGGTGAGGAAGGGCTGAACATGTCCCCAGCCACTGTGTCCAGTGTGACCCAAGGTCACACTCTTCAAGCTGAGATACGCACTCCACATTACACGAAGGCTGACTAAGAACAAGAGGGATTTGCTTTTCAGAAACTCAGAAACTGATTTCTATCAGAAATCGTCACTTCTTAGTTAAGATGGTCTCTCAGCAGAAGGCAAAATGAGACTTGCCCAGTGCAAGCTCAGCAAAATTGGAACTGAAACCCTCCCAACACCTATGTAGACTCTGAAGATCTCACCTTATAGTCCTCTCATTTCCAAAAGTCAGGTAGCCAAGCAAAACCCCCAGACACTGACATCGTACTTTGCTGCATTTTTCTGTTAGTGAGATTTCTCCCTACCTCCACTTGCTCCTGGGAACTATAGTGCGTTCTGCCAAGCTACAAGGAAGTCAAGTGCAAAGTTTCAGCACTTTTGAGTTCCCAGCTCCTTGCACCAACCCCTTCTGCTGAGTTTTGTGAAGTGACATTTGTTAGGCAAAGCTTTTAAAGTGCACCAAATTCTGGGCAATTGAAAGGGCCTCAGGAAGCCAACTACATGGAAGATGAGTGACCCTGCACTGCTCTCAAGAGCAGGTAGTGAATTCCACAGGTTATCCAAAAACTTGGACAAGTGCACAACAGCTGGTACAAGCAAAAGATTTCAGAGATGATGTTTTTGCTTTCTGAGTGTGGCTCATACAGTCAAACTGCAAGCAAAGCAAAACTGCCAGCAAGCACTCACAGAGATGGGCTCTTCCCCTGTATTCCTTGGCCCCCAGCTCTCACATGGGAAACACACAGAGTAAGAGTAATATTTGTCTTACGTTTCTAATAAAATCAGTATTTGGATACAAGTTTTCCAGATGTGCAAAACTGCCTTGGTCAAATTCTGGCCTGCTTAGTCCCCATAAACCTGGTAATTCTGCTGTAATAGAGGATTAAAGAGTTGATTTGTCTGTGCAGCGACTGACACAACCCAGAACATCTGCAACCTGAGACAGCAATTCCCTCCCAGGAGACAAGTAAATGGCTCAAAGGAAAGACAAGCAGAGGTTCACTTCTACCCTCAGAAGGGCTAACACAGAACTGCTCTGACCAGGAAACCATCACTGATGGCTCTTACGTCAGGACAAACTTCATGTTTCTTTCAGGCCTCTCCAGAACACTGTACAACTATTAATACTAGATCAAGAGGTGGCACAAACGCACATCAACTAGACCTCTACTACATCCACAGCAGTGAGGCAAACAACTTCCCCTACTTGATTTCCTGTGAAAAGCCTTCTGGAAAATGGGACCATGGTCAGGATGTGCTGCCAGAAGGGCCAAGGGACAGCTTGCTTCATCCTCAAGGAGCCACAGACAGGCACCCATGATGCTGGGAAGGCCAGACCCAGAACGGGCACCTGCAGGCACCTCGACGCATGTCTGGCCCAAGTTGTGTACTGTTTTTCACAGGTTGCTGGTTAAGCTGAAATTCCTTGCCACATGATCTTGGAAGTTTACTAGTGGGAGGCCATCAGGTGATGCATAGGACAGAAATAATGACAAACCCTTGAGCCGAAAAGGGTTAAACACTGATTTCCCTCAACAGATACGCACAAGGACAAGGAGGGTATTAAAAGTCTGTTTTCTGACTAGAAAAGCCCACCAGAGAGGCAGTAGCCTACCACAAAGCTCTCCTAGCCTAGGATGACACTACAAGGACAAGATTCTTGTGCAATCCTCTGTTTTTAAGACACAAAATAAAAGGGAAAGTAGATTTAAGAAACATCCCAATATGGGCCACCAACCTCTACACTGACAGTGCTGTTCTGGGAGAGGAGGAAGAACCAAGTCACTTACATTCATTGTCCCATTTATCTCTGCCACTGATTCATCGTCTGTTGGAAACTGGTAGATCTGCACCCCATTACTGACCAGTTCACTTGTGATTTTAATTTTAAACTTGGTCAGCTCACTCTTGGAAATGGCATCAGATTTGGCAATGATGGGAATGATGTTCACCTAGAAAAAAACAGGTATGAAGTAATCAACTTTGCTCCTGAGTTTCTCCAAGTCTGCAATACAACCTTCAAAAACTTGTAAGTGCTCAATAAATCTACAGAATTATCTGCCAGCTCAGTCATTTCCACCAGAAGGGCTATTCAGGGTGGGGAAATCCTCTGGAAAAGCAGCAGCCTTTCCACTATGCAAACAGTCAATCTGCCCAGTAAGAGTTAAACGTGCCAACCTTGCTGTCAAGCTTCTTCATTGTTACCAAGTCCAGGGATTTCAGGGAATGGCCTGTCGGAGCAATGAAATACAAGCAAGCGTGGATCCGGGTATCATGGTAGTTGTGCAAGACCCTTTTTATCTTCAGTTCTTCTTGCAAGTAGGCTTCAAACTGAGCATCAATGAACTCAACGATGGGCTTATAGCTTTGGAGAAAGGAAAAAAAAAAAGCTATACATCTCAGTCAGAGAGCTAAACAGATAGGACAACGCTCCTTTGCTTGCTTTTAATAAACAAGTTGTTGATAGATTTCACTTTTTGAGACCAATTCTCTCCACCTCCCTTGCTCCCCACCTGTAAGAAATTTTAAAGTTGCACTGCTGACAAGGAGACATGGTCCTACATTGGACTCGAGCAGCCTGTTTGTCAAAACACAGTACCGGCATTCAGCAGAGGACAGCAGATACACCTTCCTCTCCAGAGAAAGCAGACTCTCATATTTTGAAATGTGAGGGTGAGAGACTTCCTAAAGAAAGGCTAATGTAGACTCATTTGCAGCAGTGTGTAACCCTTGCTTGCATTCAGGGAGTGAATGGCTTGCTGCTGTCACAGCCTCGAGTGCTGCTGGTGGAAGACACAGCTTCATTCAGTACTACCTTTGCCCAGTGCTCTGGGGCACGAAATTCCTGCAACTCCCTTGCAAGGCCTTCTGAAATACAGAGCCTGACAGACTCATAATGTAAAGGACATCACTGCATTTTAAACAAACTTAAAAAAAAAATCTAACAAACCCACAAAAAAGCAAATCCCATCAGCAATGTCTCTGCAGAGATGCACCCTGGAGATTGTCTGGTGTAATTGCACATCCCTTAACCAATACATTCCCGCCACTCTGGGATGTGAGCTGCCAGAGACACTTCCCCAGGGTATCTCACTGCACATTTATCATGCTTCCTTTGGCTCTTCCCATGGAAGAGCCCTGCCAGAAGTGGATATTAAGCCAAGCAGACACTAAACCACACTAGTGATTTGGTCAGCAGCTTGAGGTCAGCACAGACCAAAACAAGCCCAGATGCCCTGGAGCAATTCAGTCTCCCCACCAGATGAATTTGGGCAGAAGGTTGCCAGCAGGGCAAATATTGCTCTGACAGCATGAGAAAAGCTGCTTTGAAGCAATGCTGACACTCCAGAGCCTCTGTCCTCTCCTCTACCTGTCCCATCCCAAAGAGGTGAAAAGGACAACTCCTAAGAAGCAAGCAGGAAAACTCTGCAGTGCAGTCAGGCCCAACTAGGGCACAGGGAGAATGAAAAGCCAGGTCATGATACAGCCTCTCTCCCCCACACTCACCTGTCCTCTTTGTTGATCTGATCCCCAAAGCCCACTGTGCTCACAATAGTCAGCTTGAGGTTGACATTGCTCTCCTGCAGGTCATAGGTACTGGATTTCAGCTGGACTCCAGGCTGTGAGTGAGATGCTGGGTCACCTTCAAACTTGGTGTTGAAAAGGGTGTCCATGAGGGTGGACTTACCAAGGCCAGTTTCCCCTATTGGAGAAAAAGAGAGTTGAAACGCTCTGTTGAATATTAATATGGGTTGGCCTTTCAGCTTCCAAACATTAACAGGGGTGAAATTGTAGCAGATGAAAGCAGATCTCATGCTCCCAAGGGAGCGTCTGGTAAACAGAAAGCCACGAACAATGGGAGGTCTGTATTCTGGGCAAATTACATTTCACAGTCTAATGGCCATTAATGTCATTAGAAAATAGAGATGAAAAGAAAGAGGTGAAAAGGTGAAGGGGAAAGCATCGTTCAGATCCTGCTTAAACCCACAACTACACTACAGAAGATGCTGTTTTCATTAAAAAGTGGGAGAGGAAATAGGGCTTATTGCCATTTCCAAAAAAAGCTGCTCCAGATCAATGTCTCTAATAAGCAGCCATAGAAATAGCTTCCTTCCGTGCAGAAACCCTGAGAGCTGGTTTGAGTCCGACAGCAAGTTGTGCAGTTGGTTTCTCATAACAAGTTGGAGGATCAGCCTTCTATACTGGCAGGGGGCATTTTCTGTAATATCTGGTTTCGTACCTAAGGGGCTACACAAGCTGCAAAATATCGCAAAATCTGCTTCCAAAAGTTCTGCTAGTACTGTCAGCATTCTGCTAGTATTCTATCAGTATTGAACTGCTATTTGGATTCCATTTATCAATGGGCAACTACTTCCTTGTCTGGAAGGAAGAGACAAATCCCAGAGACCACTCTTGAATTTGTTTTAGATACATCCTAGGAAGAATAAAACAAATCCCTCTGTGCATACATTCCACAGGGCAGCCTCCCTTACAACAACAGAGCCAGCTCTCCGAGCTCAAAAGATCTGACTTCCTATGCAGTCTGGTCTGTTGCCTTGTGAGGGCTGTTGTGTTTTGGGGAAACAGCAATTTCTGAGCTGCCCAGCCGGCTTTTGGAGAAACTTCAGGAGCAGCCGAACCCCACCCTCTGTGAAGGCTGCTCCTCCAGCCTGCTGTGGGACCACAGGGACATTGTGTCTGGCTGCAAGAGCATTCCCCTCCTTCCCCCAGCCCTCAGCTCTAAACCAAAACAACTTCACCATTTTCCCACTCTGCTCAGAATGAAAGAGCTTCTTATTTTTGTAGGTTTAGAGCTCTGTAGCAGATCCAAACTTGCATGAAATGCCCAATTCAAGAAGGGGAAACTCCTCCCCATCCTCCCCTGTCCAAATGTCCAAATCTCTAAGCCTCACCCCTGCAAGCAGGCAAATTCCTCTTTTGGCCTCAGAAGGGGTTTTCCTCACTCAGGGCTGAAGTACATGGCAGGGCAAGGCAAACACAGAATCATAAAATCATAGAATGGTTTGGGTTGGAAGGAACCTTAAAGATCGTCTAGTTCCAAGCCCCAAATCCCCTGCTCTGGGAACTGAGCAGTCCCTGATTGCCAGGATCACATATCCAGTATCTTTCCAGAGGCAGCAAGATCCATCAACATTTCAAAGTCAATGTACACCTTGAGCTGCAGAACTGCCTGGCAGCCAGCTGAGAGCTTGTGCTCCATCACCAACCAACACCAGCTACAGCCAGAACAGTCAGTGCAGCTGCTCTTTGCATCAATCTGGTTTTCAATCCAAAGGGGAAAAGAAGGAGGAGCTGGCATGGCTGCAGTCCCTTGTACTACCTCAATGCATCAGCTGTACCTACAACAGCACTGGCCGGAGCAAGGGAGGGGGACCCAGCAAAGCACAAGGTTACCTCTGTCGCTGGAAGAATAAGCTGGTCCAACAAGACCTTCACTGACTTGGAATCTCACTGTCTGGATTTGTCAGGGATCATTTGCCCCCGAAACAGAGCAGGTGCGCAAATCAGACCAGAGCATTGTCATGGTTTGGATAGGGATTTTGAGAGTTAACAGCAAACAGCCTGTATGACCTCCCAGGCCATTCTCAGGGATTCCAGGAAAACAGCAGTGTAAAAAAAAGACAAAAATCTAAACAGCCTAAGAAGGTTGCAGCATTTCCAAAGCCCCTGCCAAGGGATGGGTGGGACAGAGCAGCGAGCTGGCTGCTTGCCTGTGAATGCCAGGAACCCTGATGGGACATCTCAGGATAGGGGAGTCCCTGGGGTGCAGGAGCATCACCCACAAACAAACCTGCAAAGCCTTCTCCTGTGCCACCGCCTCACAGCCTGGCAGGCCCCAGAGCAGCTCCAAGGCCACAGGACAGGGTGATAAAGGAGCAGCAGCAGTGACCAGGGCAAGGAGCTGCTCTCTGCAGTGGATACACAAGGTCATGTGTAAACCACACTGGCTTCCGGGCAGACAACACCCTGTAAGTCACCTCTTGTTTCTGCCTCCCTCCTTCTTTTGGGTGAAAGATGTTCATATGAGGCCAAGACTATTCTTTAAGCACATCCTGAACCTGTTAATTATTGCCTACTTTAAATCCATCTAAAGTGTTTTTTCCAGCAGGAGTGACTTTAACTGTCAGAGGGGCTAGCAGAAGCGTCTAAGAGATGCATAACAAGCTTTTACACTCCACCTCATGCCAGCTACACAGGGCCAGCAAAGGCAACTTTGAACTCAAACACTGAGTTTTTCCTTTTGGAAGGGGAAGATTGGAACTGTGGCATTTTTCCACAGGTGGGAGTTGCCCATCCAAACGACTCCATGATTAAAACACCTAGGCACTAACATGGCATCTCAAACATGAAGTCTGCACTCCCAAATTTACATTGAACCAGCAGATACCCCTGACCCTGCACTGTGTAATCCCACTGACTTTACACAGAATTAAAGCCTGACAGGGAAGACGGAGAAGAGAGGAAAGACTGTCTCAGCTGAAAGAATGTTAACACTGACAGAGTGACTTGAAATGGTAAAAGACTGAAGACTCTAATAAAGCGTTTTGCTGTGTTAAATATGAGCAGAGATAGGGAGCAGTGCTATTCTGAAGGCCAAAACAACGGAAGGAAGAATTTCCCAATCTTCTGGGAGTTCATGCCTCACACAGATGCAACTTTTTGCTGGCTGGAAGATGTGAATGGTGCCAACTGTTTCTTGTAAGGACAGGAGTCCAGATGAAACAGACGGTCTGATGAAAATAACAAGTGGTCTATGCTTGTTCCAGCCGATGGCACTGGAATCTCCCCCAAAAACCAGAAATTATGAACGATAATTCTGGATTTTAATCTGGGGATTAAAAGAGGTAGAATTAGTCTGAAGAAAGCAGCAGTGTACGCAAACCAAGTGAGAGGCATCCCTGGCAGGGAGATTATTTCCTGATGTCAGGCTTATGGACACATGTGATTTGATCTCCAAAACCATACTTAGGGATTATGCAACTCGACAGTGGTCTGCTGTCCCGAAACAGGGCTGACAAAGCTCGGTGGGGAGGACAGGGCAGAGAGAGTGACCTTTACTGGTAGAGTTCTGCACCAGGAAGCTGTGACAGCAATGGAAAAGCTTGAGTGTTGTACCTTTCATCATGGGATGGAGTTTTGCTGTTAAGTCTGACACATTTTCAAGGACATAAAAAAAAAAAAAAAAAAAAAGGCAAGAGCCACCACAGCATGTTCTGGACACACAGCAGCCCTATATCAGTGCTCAGAAAGCACCATCCACACTTAATGCCCGACAGCCTGGCTGTGCTGGGCTCCCCACACGTCCTCTCGTTCTCCTGAGACATGTTCCTTGCTCCAAGTGCATGTGCACATGGTATCTTCACTGCCCTCTGGAAGCACTTCATCCAATCTCACATTGATGGAACAGTGGTGGCACCACTTGCAAAACCACAGCTGGGACAAACTCCTAACTCCCCAAACCAAGACAGGCATCTTTGTGCTGAATGAACTTTCATGGCTTCTTTTCACAGAACTTTTAGCATCCTAAGCACCGGCAGCAGTGAGCTGAATTATACACCACAAAAGCTGAACCTCCTCTTTTTGTGCCTGGAAATTTAATTTGCTTTTCCCTAGCATGTGCTAAGTGAAACAAGCAACTGCTCACTGGCCCCCTTCCCCACAACACTCAGGATTTAAGAGGCCCCAATCATATCATCCTCAGTCAGCTCTGTGGGAGGACAGAGGAGTCCTTGGAGTATTTCCCTGTTCAAAGGCAGGGAGCAGCTTTCACAAGAGTGTCCTTTCATGAGAGAGCAGCACCTGTCCTTCACAAGATTAACAACTGTGGCTCCAGATATCAAATAATTCAATTTTAAAGAAAATGTATATGCATACACAGACTTTTCATGTGTAGAAATGGGAGCTAATCCAATGTAGCAGGTTTGTTGAGACAGGCCCTGAGGCAACTCAGACTGATGAGGCTATCTCTCAAGGAGAGAGGGAAAAATAGTTTGTTTCATCTGACAGGCATGCAGGAACACCACACAATTCCCCATTGCCAGGCAAAGGCTGGGCTATGGGGGCAAAGAGGGAAACAAGGGCTCACAAAAGACACTGAAACACCCTCAGAAGAGCACCCAGCCCCCAGCATCCACCCCAGAGTGTTGCCCTGTGTTCTGC
>QWTY01061860.1:3675-16278 GCA_008033365.1 Pseudorectes ferrugineus
CCTGACAGAGTTCAAGAAGCATTTGGGCAACGCTCTCGGGCACATGGTGTGACTCTTGGGGATGGTCCTGTGCAGGGCCAAGAGTTGGACCTGGTGATTCTTGTGGGTCTCTTCCAACTCAGCTTACTCTGTGATCCTGTGATTGCTTTGGATTTCACAGAGTTTTGCAAGAGCAGGCCAAAGCAGGCAGCTGCCAGGTTTGCCTGAAGTGTTGTGCAAGCCATATCAGAAAGCCTTGGCTCTAGAAGAGCAAAATCCAAAGCCCTTTGGTTTTCCTTCCATACAGGGATGAATCAGCAGGCTCTTCTCTCCAGCCATGTGCTTTCTCTCTGACGTTTGCTTCTCTTATGCCCAGGATGCAACTAATGAGCCACCAGCAGCATTGAGTCAGCAAGGATTGCTCTCTTAGCAGGGTCAGCAAGAACAGTTCGTTGAGGAATGTTACCAGCTTAATCAGCTTTGTCTCAATATATAACAAAGATTTGAGTCTGGGGAAATGGGTAACCTAAGGAGAGGAAGTAGCCTCCTAGGAAGCCCAGTGTCCCTTATCACACCGCATTTTTTTCTACGCGATAACCTATCTGGGAAATTCTAATTCCTAGGTAAGGGCTGTGGCGTAGGCATGTATTTTAGAACAAACAGCAGTTCCACCCTGATCTGCCAGTCCTTTGCTGTTGTGCATAGGGCAGAAATCGGATGTCAGCACCAGTATGCATAATGGCAATATTCATTTCCTCATGTGGGTATTACCTTTTAGATTGTTTTGTGCTTCATGTGACAGTTATCTTGCCTGTATTCAGAGTCAGAGCATCCAGGCTCTTACAACGTGTGATAGTAGCAGAACTGAGGAAAAATAAGATTCTCTAGTATGAAACAAAAATACTTTGTGTTTTTGGTTTTGCAGGAGATCCAGCTGTGGGTAAGAGTGCTTTAGCCCAGATGTTTCGCAGTGATGGGGCTCATTTTCAGAAGAACTACACACTGGTAAGCATACAACAGGCTCAGACTGCTGTCTATCATTTTTCTAAGATGAATGGGAAAACTGAAGGCCTAGAACAAAATAAATATGATTTTAAGTTGAGGCATTTGAGGTGGGATCTTAGAGGGTTTTCTTTCTTACACCCTGAAGAGAAAACATTTAATGTTCTGTAAGTCTGCATTATGTAGGTGCTGGTGTTGAAACTTAAGGCAGAGTAATTTGGTTAATCTTGTGGTTTTTCTGCTGAACCAATGTTTTCATAAGGTTTTGTGGTGTTAGAGAGCTTCCCCCTTTAGGGAGTACTCTGTGGAAAAGCATCGCTGAAGGAGAAAGCTTTTAATTCCAACTATTAAATGTGCATGTGGACAGTGCGCTTATCACTGTGCAAACACCAAGATGTGCTGCATAGCCCCAAGATAATTATAATCTACAGAAACTGTTCCCAGATGAAGAGGATACAGTTTGCAGTCTTTCAGTGTAAGAATCAATGGTGATGACTAATCAGAAGCAGGATAAAAATAAAAGTAAATATAAGTAAAGTAAAAAAAGGAAAATATGAGTGTGGAGAAAAAAACCCCTAAAATATGTTTATTCATTGAAATAAAGATGGAAACCAGAATTTAAGGATAGAAATAGAACAAACAAATGAGCTACAAAGCAGAATGAGATAAAAGGTGGAAGAAGCACAAATAATCTCAGTCCCATATGTTAGTTCATCACATGGTTAGTGCAAAACGTTCTAAGGCGTGCGTTAGAGCAGCAGTGTGAGAGTGAACGTAGGCCTGCAGACTTCAGCTAATACTCTGAGCTGTATATAAGCAAATCTCTTTGGTTCTCCTCCTTTTTCCCCCAACTGAGCAAATCTACGAGTCTTTGACATATTGGTGAGATTAGGTTACCAGAGCTAGGAGGAGTATTGCTGAGTTTCCAGCGGTCTGTGTTTGATGGAATTGTAATGATTCACAAGAATTGCCTCAATCCAATGCACAGTTGGTATGCAGTTGGACAGGCTCTTAAAAACTCTCCTGATCCTCATTTTCCTGATTCTTCTTGACAGACAACGGGCATAGAACTGTTGGTGAAGGCTGTATCAGTTCCAGAGACAAGTGATAGTGTGGTGAGTTTTTCTGTGACATTAATTGGGTCAGAAAGAGACATCCAGAGCTCAAGCCCCACATGAGTCTCATTCTGGTGGAAGATCACTGTGCATGTTCATAGGGCAATTAAGTTGCATTAAGGAAATGAGGCTGATCATGTATAATTGCTGATATTCCAGGGTTAGTTTAGTCTTAAAAATATAAATTTTATATACTTGTATCCAATACAACATTTTAAACCAAAGTTATTTGCCAGCTTTGTTGAGATTCTGTTCTGTCCTTTAGGGCACTCAGGTTTAGTTCATGATTCTTGGAACTACAGAAGCAGAAGCTCATCTGTTATTTTTCCTTAATGCCTTATACTCCCATTAATGGAATGTGTATAATTTGGTATAAATAGTAGAGGTTACTGTCCCACTCCACATATTCTGTTTCCAGTAGGGATGGAAACCAGACTTGGGGCCTTGGAAGTAACTCTTTTATTGGTTATACTTGAAAAATAGCTATTTATTTTCTCGTACTATCTGGAGTTTTCTCAGTGCGGGGAATTTGTCCCTTAGGGACATGGCACTGCTGTACTGAATAAAAAGTTGGAGTTACAAGTTGCAGTATTTACTTTCAAAACCTTTCCCTACACTGCATTTTTCTTGGCAAGAGCCTTCTTTCTGTTTCCGCTTTCAGGAATTCTTCATTTTTGACTCTGCAGGAAAAGATCTATTTTCTGAAATGCTGGAGAAACTGGTAAGTCTTATGTAACAGTCCTCTTCTTCCAAAGAAGTGCTTTTGCTTTGAAGATCTGAGCTCCCCAGTCTGGCAGATGTAGCAAACTTTGTCTTTAGTGTAAATGGGAGCAATTACCTCAGTTGCCAACGCATCCTGTTCTACCTCTCTAAAACTTGTATAAGTACTAGAAGAAATACTTTCCAGAGAAAGGAAAGTAGATAGGCAGTTTTCTTACAAAAGAAATAGGGAATTTTAACTGAAAATTTCTATGTACTGCTGTTTAAAGTTATTTTTGTTTCTTAGAAAAACATATGTTTTGCTCCAACTTCAACAGTGGGAGGATTTTTTTTTGTGTTACAGTGTTGTGTTTGATGGAACAGGATTCATTCTTGTCCTTGAGCATAATCCTGCCCTTGGGTTTTTTCCTTCACATATTTGTGACCTTCCCTGTGCAGTTCTTTACTGTGTTATCTCATTTTGAGAAGCAGAATCAGTTAATTGGTGTGAGCCTTCATAAGATGGCTAAGTCAACCTAGTGGTTCATTGTCTACAAGAGGGATTCCACTTTTGCCCTTGCACTAGATCTGGTTTGCAAGGGACTTCTCTAGAAGCTGGCTCAGCTTCTCAAACTGGAAGAAAACCTTTCTACTTTTTTTCTAGGATTAATTTTGTGCTGATTCAGCATGAAAAATCATCTTCCCTGGGGATCAGATGAGTGCCAGAGCTGATACAAGTAAAGGGACAGGACAGTACAGACAGGAGGACTAGGGAAGAAAGCAAGACCACCTCTCCCAATGCCAGTGACTTAGTTGGGTCAACTGAAATGTGAAACCTCAGCCAGGGCATAGGATTCCTGGGTGTTAGGCTTTTTATTTTCATCTTAGCAGCTGTGTTTGCCATGTTTCCAGCCTGGCTGTTGACCACATCAGTTTCATTAGAGCTGACAGTGTTCCTTTCTTGCTGTGCAGTGGGAGCAACCCAACGTCCTGTGCCTTGTGTATGATGTCACTAACGAGCAGTCCTTCGACAACTGTGACAAATGGTTGGAGAAGCTGAGGGCTCAAGCAGTTGGGGTGCACATCCCAGGTAAGAATGGGTGTGATTCTTGTTATCTACTCCCCTCTTGTACGACAGCAGTTGTTTCTGTTGAGCTGTGGCATAGAGCATTTATTTTAAGTCAGACATGGCTTCCTCCAACTCCTTTGCTTTTATCACAAAGCAGATAAGGCTTGACTATGTTTCCTTTTTTCGAATCTTTTTTAGGTAGTTATAGACTGTTCTCCACACCTCCAACTTTTTCAGCTACTTCTACAAATGTTCCAGCATTTATGGCTTACAAGTCAGCATTGATGAGCTGGGTGGTTTTTTTTTTGTTTCATGTCTTTTTTTCTGTAGGTGTCTTAGTGGGGAATAAAACAGATCTAGCTGATCGTCGAGTTGTGGAGCAGAAACAAGCACAGGAGTGGGCTGAGAAACATGGCCTGGAATACTGTGAGATGTCAGTGGTGAGTATCTGCTCCTTTCACCATCTGTGCAAGGGGATGTTTGTAAAGTTATCTTCTCTTTCAGGCAGAGAAAGATAATTGGGGACTCTCTTCCCCTTGTTTGTCATCTAACTCAGTTTTAATCCTTCTTTGGTGAAGCAGAGCAGAAACAGTCAAATGCTTGTTCCATCTGCCATTCACAACTTTCTTATTTCTTTACAGAAGGAAATGAAAAATTTTGAGGCCCCTTTCCACATCCTGGCAAAGTTATTCCACCAACTGTACAAAGAGAAAGTGGAAACTTTTCACTCACTAGCCTGACTGGTATGATTTATTTATCCTCTTAAGCTTCTTCTAGTACTGAGAATCCTGCTGGACTGAATACATAGAGAAGAAAAAATATAAGCTATTTGCTACTTCATGGTCATCCTCTGGTAATTCAAAATAAACTAGAAATAAGCAGGTGCAAAGACGCTCTTCTGAAGCTGCTACCTCAGCACTCCTTTCATGTCCTCTAACTTGGTTCTCTGCTCACTGAAAGCCTGCTAGGTTGGAGGAGGCGGAGAGTGAAAGGGGAGGGCGGAATGGAAATTGCCAGCTCTTTGCTTTGATATCTTTTTGTCTGAACAGACTTCCTGCTGCTACAAGCAAGGATTTAGAGGTTTGGAAAAGGAGAGAGGAAGCTGACAGGATGTTTTTTGACTTAAGCCAGCCTTGATACGTACACTGCAGGGCAGGACCGATTTGGCCCTACCCCTTGAAAAGCACTTTCAGGAGGAGGCCTATGCCCTAAAATCAACACCTGGAGACTGAGATGTGTGGACACAGAGCTGGATTTAGTTGTGTTTGCAGGAGTGCCCAGAGTTGGAGGCCAGTTTTTAACAGTGTTGCCTTTATCAGTTGTAGGATTGATATGCTGGTGACTAATACATGTTTCTAATTTCCAGAAACTGTTTCTTTCCTTCGGCGTGGCTCACTGTCCCTGCCTGCTGGGAGCTGTGTCGCGTCCAGCCGCTGTCACTTGGTGACGCAGTGCCCTCTGCTGGTCCCAGGTCACAGGCGTTCTCCAGAGGCTGCCACCTCCCTTGAAGTGAGCAGGAAGGGCTTCCTGCAGGCACATCCAAATTTGCTTAACTGCAAAATGGAGTCAAATTGCAAGAATACCTTTTATATTCTAAAGATGAGTCTAAAACTTATAACAAATTACCTTTTCTTCTTCATGTCTTTATCATCTTACATATTGTTTTGTCATTTTTGTCAGCTGAATTTGGCAATACCGTTCTGATTAGGTTCAGTTCTCAATCTCAAAATCAGAGTCCTCTTATTAAAGTCTCTCTGCTTGTCATTGAATTTCAGATAAAAGACCACAGTTCTGATGTTGCTAGTGGAAACAGGACTAAGGAAATGAAAGACAGCCTGGCTAAGTTACTCTGACTCAGCTGTGTCTGGCTAGAAGTTTCATATTAGAAAGGGTAAAAGCCTAGAGAGAGCTGCTTTTTTGTGTGGAGTACTGATGTTGCATGTGTAAGAGTCTTTGCTAATGCAGTATGCAAAAGCATCTGTGGTAAGAGACTGCCTTGTGACTGAGCCCAACACCAAGAGTTTCAAAAATTTAACCATTCTCTTCCAGATTAGGGTAGACTCCCTTGGGCAAGGGAAGCTGAGTTTTGTAGAGACTAAGCACTGAGTGATTTTTCAGGCAGTCTTTTCAGGAATCTGTGTTTCAAGACTTTTATACGTGTGGTTTATAATCATTTTTATGCCCAGTGCTAGGAAAAGTACATTGAATTGAACGTAAGAAATATGGCTGCAGATGTTGTGGCAGAGTTTTTATGAAGCACTTCAAGAATCTGGAGAAGCACTGGGCTCATTTCACTGGCAACAGTGTGTTGATGCTGGGAACTCGCTAGGGAGCATGAATACCAGTTAAAGAGGATGAGTAGCAGCTCAATCTGCAAGAAATGAAAACAAGAGGTTCTTTTGCTAAAAGCCAACTGAAAAATGACAGAACCAGCTGGGAAAGCTCCTGCTTTCTCCAAAGAAGGAAGTGATCCTCCATGAACTTAAGGTAACTAGAAGACTCACTCTTCTTTGAATTGGATTGGCATTACTGGCATTTGTATCTTACATGGGTTGTCTTGTTAGTCCTGGGTGTTTTCTGTTGATTTACATAGGCTGTATAGACTCTTGCTTGCAGGTGCTGGTACCTCTGACTAGTAAGAATAAAAGTTATTTTGGATGCTATGCTGATCTAGTTAAAGAACACAAGAAGGTTTGTTTTGATTTGGTATCTCATTTCCCCCTGGTTCTATTGACGATGTGATCACAAAACAAGACACATATTTTTTCATATTGAAAATAACATACCAGATGTGTGTGTCACCTGTGACATGGTGTATCTAGGGGGGATGAATGCCTTGGGAATAGGTAATAAAATGAATTCCATGCAATCTTTAACCGGGGAGTCCATCTCTCTGCACCAGAAGGACCTCCCATAACTTCAAATAAACACTCTAAATGCATCAGTAAGATGAAGATTGGTGAATGCTGTTTTATAAAATAAATGCAAAAGCTGGAGGAGCTCATTAAGGGAATGCTTGCAGTGGTGATCTGTGATTTATAGGGAAGCTGCTTTTGAGCAGTGAAGAAAAATGCAGCCCATGCAGGGAAAGATGTATTGCCTGAGAGAGGAAATGTATGATCTAATTAGCTAACAGTAGGGATTCACCCACTGCCCCTTTTCCTTTTCCACAGGCCACAACTACAATTAGAAAAGGAGTCATGTCTAAAGCATGTTATCCAACTTGCTTTTTACAGGACTATTTCAAGCACTAATGTGGACACAATTTAATGTCCTTCAAAATGGTGTGTTTGACAATAACAATCTCAACCCTTTCAAATGCATTTTAAAAGCATAATATATTGTCCTTCCTGGCTAATGTGCTATATAATACCAGCCTGATGCAAGTAGTGGTTGTTACTTTTTTCCTGGCTTAATTGTGCTCTTGGTTGTAGAAGCTAGTAGTGAAGAGTGGGTAGAGAACATGGGAGCCAAACATGGGAAGATTGTGGGAAATGGTTTTGTCTCTGTGTAAAGGAGTTCAGGGTGGTGAGTAAGTGAGCTGGACCAGCAGGATGAGTAAGAGTCTGAAGGCATTATTAAGTTTCTCCTACCTGTTTACTAACTGGCAGTCACATCTGTAGGGTGAGGATGCATGTTTCCTGCTAATAGGCTTAGCATCAGTCTGAATAACAGATGCTGTGGAGAACAGTGGGAGGAAGACAGAAAGCCTGTCTGCTGGCCAGGAAGCTTGTTGTCTTCTTACAGCTCCCCTACTTTGTCCAGCTGTGCAGTGCTGCAGGTGCTCAGCATGAGTGTTACAACATGGAAAAGACCCAACTCAACCAGAACGGAAATTTCAAAAGAAGGGGAAGGAAACAAACAGGCCTTAAACTGTTTTTAATAGATATGTAGTCCTTTTTCCTGTTTGCTTGTTTGATTAGACAAAACCATTTCTTTCCTCCTTGGAGTCCCTCCTTCTTACCTCTCCTTTGGTCCTCATGGGTCTGCACAGAATCTCTGTTATACTTGTGCCCTGCTTTACTTAGCTTGATACATCACCAGCTGATTTTTTTTTTTATCCTTCTAATTTCTGCATTATCTATTCCCAAGGCTGCAAGACATTTCGTCTTAGATTAATAGATGAAAGGAAACAAAAGTGGAATTTTTAGTCAAATTGTCTTGGAAGAAAAAGCCTTAAGAAGCTGTCTGACATTCTGAAATTTTACTGGAAATTCGTTTGTGTAAAGTTGTCATATTAAAGATGCTTTAATGGTTTTGTTTTGTCTTGCCAGACACAGTCTACTGTGGAGTGAAATTCAGGATGTAAAATTCCAGAAAGATCAGGTTTTATTGTGGGAGTTAATAGGAGTTTCAAAGCTGATCACACTGTGATAAGATCTGTTAAGTCTTAACAATGGAGTGGTCACTGCTGTTCATAATGAAGCATTAAATATACTGAAATGGGGCTGTCAAAACAGTTTCTTCTAGAGATTTGTTCATTTTAGAGATTTTAAACTTAAGAAAGGACATCTTTTAAAAGACTGATCTGATAAATGACACCATTTGGATCAGGGTTATTTCTGATATAACTTCAGTGACTTAAAGAGCTGGATTTAGTCTTTTATGCCAATTGACTCCCCTGGGTAAGCTTCATTTCTTTCCCCACTATACATCTTGGACCGATCTGACCTGATAGCAAAAGACACATGATGTTGTTGAAAATGAAATACTGCCTTGGGGCAGAAGGATAAACTGTGTGGCCTCCTGAGGTCCTCCCAGCAATACTTTCTATAATTCTATTAGATTAAGTGAGGAAAGAAGTAGCGTGGAAAGCACAAAACAGGCTAAGTCATAAACTAGCAATTAAACTGGGAGCTGGGCTGGGCTGCAGCAGAAAACGTACAATCTATCCCAATTAAGAGCTGTATCTCAAGAGAAACTGGGAGCCTGACGCAGGTGCTGACAGCAGGGAAAACACTGCATTTCTGTTCTGGAGGCAGCAACTGCTTTCTGCTGGTGCTTATGCAGATCTGTGGGGGTCCTTACGCAGCTCAAGGCTGTGCTCTGTTTTTAATAATTACCGTATCTATGATGTTCAGGTGGCAATTGCTTGCAGTTGTGGTCTCGTCTGCCTGCACAAAGTCAGCAGTGTGATGGCAGATTATTTGCTAGTGGCAGGAAGACATCCCTATTATTGACACCTGCATGACGGGACCCCTCTCTCCCCATGCATTCTCAGTCCTTTTCCTATCTCATATCCTCTCCTTGATGGACAATATCCACCTCTGCTTGCTCTTAACAAGTAATTTTTCCATCTTGCAGATGGTACTCTGTGGAACCTAGGGCTGAGGGACTTCTAGGACCTACTGCAGCAGAGGTAGAGTCAGAGCAGGAGCTCTTCAAGGGCCATGTTGGCCTCCACAACGTCTCTTTTGGCCTAGGGGCACATCATCTCTCTATTTCTCGTGGCCTATTTCCTCCTCCTGCTGTCATTTTGCCTGGAGAACTGTGTCTTCTGTGCCAGTTGCCCTTGGCTCTGTTGACCCGGAACAACAATGCTTGGGGGAGGGAGAAAGAAGAGAGCTACTCAGTCTCGAGTCTTTTCAGGGCCCTTTAGCTGTTGTGACTCCCTGTCGAAGTCACCTGAGAGATGGGGATGTTGCTCGGTCTAGGGTGTAATTTCCTGGCAAGAGACCACCAGCTGAGTCCTGGCAGCCTCATCTCAGCTCTTCAGAGCTTGCTGCAGTGTAACTTTGTCAAACACTGGCTGTTCTCCTTCTAACTTGGAGTTCTGGTGAGGGTTTTTGGTAGATTTTTTTTACTCCTTGGAGGTCTTTCTCTCATATTTCTGTCATGGCTTCACATATTTCCTCCCCTAGAGCTGTTTGTCAAGAGAAGCTTAGAATTGCTCCCTTTCCTGGTCTCTGAGATTTAATCTGGCAATGTTTAAAAGGGAAATGTGACAGACCCTACATGTCAAGCTGGGGTCAGGGATGGGGTCAGTTTGATGAGTTTCCCTCCAGCCAGATATACATCAATTGGAGATATGTGGAGCCTGTAATCTTTCTGCATAAGTACTAGAAAAATAGACAATGTGAGGGCTGCAAGTTAGGGACTGGGAGGAAAAGGATATAAAGGCAGAAGTGATCGACTTCTGTGTCCCAAACAGGGGAAATCCAGGAGCAGTAGGGGAACAGGAATATGTAGGAAATATGTAAGTCTATATTCCTTCATGAAGAGCCCAAAGGATTTCTGAGGTAGATTGGGAGGGTGGGATTTAGGGATGGGAAGACCTAAGGCTTTTCCTGTCTTTTAGAATGCTGTATGGAAATAAAGTGGGAGGAAAAGTAATTTTTGCATGAGCCACTGAGGGAAAATGAGGATACAGGGCAGACCTTGCAGGTGGAAGGGCAGGTGGTAAGAATAAATAACTGAAAGGAGATTTTCAGGGCCAAGCTCTCAGGGCCGAGGGCAGACAGGGGGATTCAGAGCCATGATGAGGAAGGTCACTGGTAGCCATCAGTTTAGGCTGAAGATGTAGGGCCTGCATTAGAACAAGGCAGGAAGAGTTAAAGTCTGTGTGACAGGGTTGACACTGGGATTTGAAGGGGCAGTAGCAAGAATCCAGAATGATAAACCTAGGAATAGTGTGGGGAGATAAGAACAGCAAGCTGTGATGCTGTGAGCAGCAGTGGCTGGAGACAGCGTATCCAGGTGAGACCAGAAAAAACAGAGTGGCTATGCTAAGGGCATTATCAGACTATCAGGGTGGAAGAGTGTGAAGAGATGTTGGAAATTCATATTTGAGTAGAGCTCTTCTGAGGGAATTCCTGAGTGGAGGGAAATAGATATCTACAGTTGATACCCACACATCTTCATAAACACATTTAAAACACAGATTAATTCCAGTGCCATCTCTGCTATCTCTATTTTCCTTTGCCAGAAAGTGCCATGACCTTTCTGCTTAAACCTTTTTTTGGGGGGGGAGAATGGGGAACAACACATACATTTATGCCTAATTGTGATACTGCATCATGAATGCATTCAGGGAATGGAAAGAGAACCTGCATCTCACCTGACCAAGTAGAAATGCCCGCTACAACTTGAGCATTGATATCACACAACAGAAACTGCACGATCAGTTCATACAGCAGAAGGAATGGAAGAAATATTTCCTGTGTTGGTTTCCCTTCTCTGCTTTTGCTGATTAATTTTGAGTCCTGTGAAGCGTTGCTCTCTCTTAGTCTAACAGTTTTGTGTGGCCATTGTGGGCCATATCTAGGACTTTGTTTCTGTGATGTTGGGTGGCTTCAGTCTGAGGACTGTAAAACTGGAAGTGTTGAGTTACAGGTTACAGTTGAAGCATCAGGCATAAGATCAGCTTGTAGGCACAGCAGAACAGAGTATCTAGGAAAGATGTCTTGCAGGGTTAAGATAATGCTTTTCAGTGCTGTTGTCAGCAGAGAGAGGCTGCAATGAATGTGAAAATGTTAGGTGAGGAAGGAGTGCTGGTGGCTTTGGAAAGGGTAACATATGGGTTTCTTCTAACAGGTAAATGCAGAGGAAAGAATGCTGCAAGTCTGGATGGAGGTATCTGGGGAGGTAGTGGAGGAGGTAAAGGAGCATTCTTGGACAATGTCATGGAACTGGGTAAGAGCAGGAGGACGGTTCTGGTATGAGCAAAAGCAGAGTAATGCAAACCCTGCCCTCTGGTTTCTGTACCTGTTGAGGTATGGGGCTATTTCCCTTAAGCAGAATATGTTGTTGCTCTTGATGGCCCTCACAGCTAAGATTGCCAGTAGGTTGGCTTTCCTTCTTCACTGAGATAGAAGTGATCCCCGAATGCCATCTTGGTCCACAGCTATTTTGATACCTGATTCCCCTTCCCTGTCCATGCCTCTTGCCATTTTCCTCCTGCCTCTGCACGTGGAGGTCTTATCTGTCCTCACAATTCTGCTACACCTCCCCATGTATCAGCCCTCCCCATGACCTTAAGACTGTTTAGTTCCTCCCATGTACTTTGCTTTCCAGGATTATAAGCTGTGGTCAGAAAAATAGCCACTGCTCATTCTATCCACTCCCACCCTCTCCTACCCCTCTCCTCTCCATCTGGTACTAGGGAAGAGCTTGTGCCCTGTTCAGCTGGCTAGTTCTGGCACAAAGCTGGACTGGTATAGGAGCGAGAGGGCTGTGCCCCTGTCGGATGTGTGTCTTTGTGTGGGTGAGGAGCATCCGAGGCAGGCACCCTTTCCTCCTTTTATCAGACTGCGCTCATTTATTATACCATCTGTTTTCCCAGTGCTGGAGATGATGCTGGGGATATGTGACTTGGGGCACTCAGGCAGAAACTGGCCTGCACAAGGCCGGCCATGTGTTTGCC
Source organism: Pseudorectes ferrugineus (assembly GCA_008033365.1). Lineage (NCBI taxonomy): Eukaryota > Metazoa > Chordata > Aves > Passeriformes > Pseudorectes > Pseudorectes ferrugineus. The sequence goes on from QWTY01061860.1 coordinate 15,902, forward strand.
TCCTAGCAATGCAGCGGTCAGCAGCAAATTCTTTGCTGCTGCCTCCTCTCAGTATGGGAGAGAGCAAGTGTGGGCCTGGGTGTGTAGGAGACACAAAGAGATGAAATGTGGCAGCGGGAGAAGGGGAGAGAGACACTCGGGTACATGTGTATCAGCTGGAGGGAATTGTGGGAAGGAGGGACAGACAGACAGATGGGCAGAGCTGGGGAGAAGGAAGAAGAATGGATTGAAGAGAGGAGAAAACATAAGGAACTGTGCAGGGAGAGACAAAGAAACAGACTGGCTGGGGGGCAGCAAGAGAAAGGCTGTGCAGGAAGGAAAGACAGGCAGATTTGGCAGGGTTGTGGTGTGGAAATCAATGGATTGACTGTGGGAGA
>QWTY01061889.1:785-16080 GCA_008033365.1 Pseudorectes ferrugineus
TTTTTTTGTTTTGTTTTTTTTAAAGGTGTTCTAGTTGGCCACTATTGAGCAAGTTTTCAGCCAGTAGCCACCAGCTGATTGCTGATTGGAATGATGCAGCCTGCCCTTTTAAAAGGCAGTATGATCTTCCATACCCTTATTTTAAAATCAAACAGTGAGAGCTGCTGTTAGACTTACCGTGGCCTCAGAAAGTTGAAAGAATTCTGAACACTTATTTATATTGCACTAAAAATGTTGTATAGCTAGGTAATAACAGAGTTCTTGAGAATCTTCCTGGGTAGCTAATTCAATAGCATGAGTGAACACCAAGGCATCTGTTGATCTCTGCCTTCCACAAACAGCTAGAAGTTCAAGACATCAATTCTTGCTCACCTACTTGTACTCTTTGGTTCTTGCCATATATGTTTTTGGCTGTGAGAGTACCAGCAAGGCAGTTCAGATTTAGGATGTGTTAACATCTCCTTGAGATGCACAGAGGATAATTAGTGGCTATGACTTCCTCAGGCCTCTAAGATGCCATTTGGTATAAGTGATAGGCAAAGTAGTCTTCTGAAAATACTTCTGGGACCTGTCTTCATGTGCTTGTGCACATAGTTTTCAAAAGTCCCTCTTCTCTGCACTTTGATTCAGGCTTCTATTTGAATTTGGAAACATGTCTATATAATATCTATGATGTGTTTTCTAAAACCAAATTGACTGTTGTGAATTCAAGGGATTTCTGGATGTACACACAGTGAGATATTTCTAGCTTGCAAGTTAAAAACTAAACTCACAAATAAGCTGTTACTAAGTGTTTGGGGGGTTTTGTGTGTGCATGTTGTAGTTAATGGATTTAGAAGAGGCTGTTCCCTTGGACTGCTGTCGCCTTGTCAAATATGATGAGTTTCATGACTACTTGGAGCGCTCCTACGAAGGAGAAGAGGATACTCCAATGGGTTTGTTACTTGGAGGGGTCAAGTCAACGTACATGTTTGATTTACTGTTGGAAACAAGAAGGCCTGACCAAGTTTTCCAGTGCTATAAACCTGGTGGTAAGACATGTAGTTACATATATGATTTTAGTCTGTCCTTGTCATATGTTGTGTGATGGTGCAAGCACAAAGCTGTAAAACAGCTTCAGTATGAAGCATTGGAAGAAGAAAAACTAAATTTTACGAAGTCACTCTTCAGAACTACATAGTGTGCTGCGCTACTCACTTGTTTCTAGTTGAAGCAGGTCTAAGGTATACTAAAATTTGTCAAACTGGAATGTTTTTTCTTTTTTGGCATTAAATTTGATCGGAAAATGTAATTCTGAGGTTGGACTGCTTTTCGACTTCTTACAGTTTGTATTTAATGCAACCCCGTAATCATTACATCAGACAAGCATATGTGTGTTTTCTTTGCCTGTTGAATTTTCTCCGTGTATATATGTGACTTTGTTTTCTTTTTTCTCCTCCCTGCAGAGGTCATGGTAAAGGTTCACGTAGTCGACCTGAAGACTGAATCTGTTGCTCCTCCAATAAGTGTGCGAGCTTATTTGAATCAAACAGTTTCAGAGTTTAAACAGCTAATTTCAAAGGTAATTTGCAGTCCTCGAGGACTTGTGTTAAAGAGTTTTCATTCATTGTCACTGTGAAAATGTGTCATAATTTACATACCTAAAATGAGAGCCTGCACCTTTTGCAGATCATGCTGTGAGTTCTGTCCAGCAGGGTTCAGTTAGATGTTACAGTTGAGTTTGTCCAGCTGCTCACTCCTGCTGAAAGCAGCAGTCTGCTTCTTGCTTCCATCCAGAGTTCTATCCCAGCTTCTGCACAAGCCTAGCCACTCTCTGGCCATATTACTTACTAGCTTACTGAACAAAAACTTTTGTGGGAAAGCTGAAGAGTCAAAATAATGGTTTTTTTGCCTCATAGCTTGAACAACCTCACTGAGTCCAGCTGGTGACAAAACTAGTGAACTGTTACCATACAATTGAACCAAAGTATAACTTCCCCCACTGGCTTCAGTATTTGAAACCTAACATCCAAAACTGTGCACGTTCTTTGTGCAATCTTTCCTTTTCATGCCAGCAGCCACTTGTTACTAAGATGCAAATTGATTTTTACATGGTTTTAAACCAAGGGACGTTACTGCTTCCATTGCATTGGAAGACAGAGATTGCATTTGCACATTTCTGTGTTAAATAATTCAGTGGTTGGTGTAACTTCATAATATTTGTTATAAAATATGATTCCAGCAATTTGAGTTCAAGTCTAATTAAGAATTAAGTGAACACTGTGCAAAATGTGTTGCTTGAGAATATTTTTAATTTTCAGTTGGTTCATAAATTAAAGATAAGACCATTGTCATTAATGATTTTCCAGTTCTCTGCAAAGCCCAGGCCATTTTATGCATCTGACATTTTGGAAAAACTGACACTTGCTACATATTAAAGGGTGGAGGAAAGGCACTGGGACTGAACAGGTTTGGGAGGTTTCCCCCCATGTTGTCTTTTGCAATTTCAAAGTTGACAAACCAACCTCCTTTCCCTGTGAATAATGTCAGAAATGAAGTACTTGTTTCAGTATTTGAAGGTGTGTATAATGCACGTGTTACCTTCCTGTCCGTGTCTCGTTTTAGGCCACGCACCTGCCCGCTGAAACCATGCGGGTCGTGTTGGAGAGGTGCTACAATGACCTGCGTCTTCTGAACGTCTCCAGCAAAACACTGAAGGCTGAAGGCTTTTTTAGAAGCAACAAGGTACGTGCTCTGGTTTTTAAATTGTTCATTCCTTTGTATTTGTAGACTTACCTGTTGTGTTGTAGAAGGCGTGGATATCTGTATAGAATTGATAATGGATAACTGTCACGTATTTTGCTGTAGCGTGTGGGGTTTATGTGCCCAGTACAGTGGTGCTGATGAACACTCTAGGCTATATATGAAACCAAGTGTAGATAAGAGAGAGTGGATTGAGAATCAGACATCTGGCTGTTACTCTGTTTCAAATTATGCTGAGGTTAACAGCCTTATGATGAAGACTTAAAAGTCAAGCATTTTTAGGGAGCAAAGATTGATATATTGCTATGAAGCCTGCCTGGAAGTGTTTTCTAAACCATCTGAACAACTGAACCTGCTCTCAGTATTAAACTTCTTAAAAAACAGATGTCAAAACTAAAAGCAAGTTTTTGGTGGGTTTCTATCTTAAATTCAGTAGTTTTCACTATGAAGATTCCCCTTGGACAATTTATATTATTTTTTCAGAAAAGACTTCTAATAAGTATTTCCAATAATAATTGTGTAAAGCATTCAGAAAAAGAGTAACTTAGTACTCAAATAACTTCAACATTTTAAATGCATACATTGCCCTTTTTTACTACAGTAGAAATAGCACATCTTTTAGCACATTTTGCACATCCTGTCTCTGAAGTTTAAGCTCAGTGTTAAATCTTCTTGATTAAGAAAGATTAGGGAAGGTTTTGATGGCTCATAGCTGAGCAAAACAATGGCATTGAGTTGTTATTCAGTTACTTAGAGCCCTTTCGCAATCAGTGTCGCTACAACAAGGAGCCCTTTGACAAAGGGAAGAGAGACTTTTAAATTGCACTACTGCTTGCACATATATATGTTTAAAACTTTCTTATGGTACTGTACTAGAGAATAAAGATACGGTGTGCTGCAGTGGTGGGGCTCATTGCTACCATAACTGGTGCTGTGCACAGGTGAAGGGTGCATGTGGAGTGATTTATGAATCCACTTCTGAACATAAGTGTTTACTGCAGCTGGTCAGTGTGCTTACAGTTCACTCCAGCCTTAACATGGTTTGGAAAACAAGGAAAAGTGAAATCATTATCTTGTAGTCTGTATACTACAGACTCCTTGGTCTATCTTTTTCTAAGCATGTATAGTAACATTTTGATAAAAGGTGATGTTTCTTGATGGCATTATTTCTAATGTGTGCTCAATCCTGTGTTTGCTGTTGTTGCATTTATTTGAAGTAAGACCAAATGACACAACGCTTATTTTATGCTCAGGTATTTATTGAAAGCTCGGAGTCTTTAGACCGGCACGTGACGTATACAGACTCTCAGTTATGGAAGCTTTTGGATCGCCATGCAAACACAATCAGACTGTACGTTTCATTGCCAGAGCAAGCTCCTGCATCTCAGCTTAGACGAGCGCTCTATCAGAAGTCCAGTGGAGGTGCAGGCAACTTGGATGAACCTTGTGAGAGAGTAAAAGGACCTGTAGGTAATATGAAATCTGTAGAGGCAATTTTGGAAGAAAGCACTGAAAAACTTAAAAGCTTGTCCTTGCAGCAACAGCAGCAGCAGGAGGGAGATAATGGAGACAGCAGCAAAAGCACAGAAGCCAGTGATTTTGAAAACATTGAGTCACCTTTAAATGAAATAGACTCTTCAGCATCAGCAGAAAACAGAGAACTTGAAAACCAAATTCAGATTTCTGATCCAGAAAATCTGCAGTCCGAGGAGCGGTCAGACTCAGATGTCAATAACGACAGGAGTACGAGTTCAGTGGACAGTGACATCCTCAGCTCCAGCCACAGCAGTGACACTTTGTGCAACGTGGACAATGCCCCCCTCCCCCTGGCTAATGGACTTGACTCTCACAGCATCACAAGCAGTAGGCGATCAAAAGCCAATCAGGGGAAGAAGGAAACCTGGGACACAGCAGAAGAAGATTCTGGAACAGACAGTGAATACGATGAGAGTGGCAAGAGCAGAGGAGAAGCACAGTATATGTACTTTAAATCAGAACCCTATACTGCAGAGGAGGGTTCAGGAGAAGGGCAAAAATGTATGTATTCTTTTTTAAGTGCCTTAAAATAATTCTGTGGGGTTTACTACTTAATTTATATGCTGTGTTTAAAAAGTCTAATGACAGTATTGAAAAACTTGATTATAATATCAAATTAAAGCTAATGAAAGTGCAAAGACAGGATGTGATGTTCAGCAAAACTCTAGCCTAATTTTGATCTTGTAATAAGTGATTACATATTTGAAAAGTGTCTTGCTTTTTTGTTTTTAAGAAAATGAACATCTATTTACATGTATTGATAGTGTTCCCTGGAGAGCAAGCTGAGTTGTCTTGCAGTGAAAGGAACATAGTTGCATCTGCTGCTGATGATTCACCTGTTTCACAATGCACTTATTTAATGTGGTTAAAACAGCATATTTCTCCTACCATTTAGACTAACAAACCTGAAAAGCCCTAGTCATTTGACTGTAAAGAAAATTCAAATATACTTGATATTGACAATTTAATTCATGAACTAAAGTACAATGGGTACAGTGAGGCATATGGCTGGCATGAAAAAGTCCAAACAATTTCAGTATAAGAGCCTAAGTGGTATATAATTGTCATAAAAATAAATCCTTTCAACAATATTCTGTACTTTCATGTGCTTTATAACTAACAGAATAATAATTAAAGAATAGCAGGATGTAGGATAAATATTTTGACAGGCCAAGGTTTTCACGTCAATCCAGAAACTCTGATTGTAATAGTAATAGATAAAGAAGAATTTCTCACAGAGAAATTGATTTACATCTACTAAAGTTTTGATAAAATTACTCTTTTAGCTTGGAATGATCTTTCTTTGGGGCTAATTTTGAACTACTTTCATTTTTCCCTGTTTTGTTTTGGTAGGTCTAGTTGGATTCAGGAATTATTTGTTTGCACTAATTTTGATGTTATCATAGTAAACTGCATAAATTATTATCCTGAGGGGAAAGCTTTTATGTATTTTTAGCACAACGACATAAATGGATTTGTAATTCAAATAATTTATTTGTTCAGTTCAATATTCTGAATAGTTTATTCTAGAGTGTCATGACATTATATAATCACGACATAGTTTGTAGTGTAGTACAAATTGCATGTCTTAAGAAACACAATTTCTAAAGATAAACTATTTCCTTTACTTTCCAGAATTTCATATTACTACAATTTTTCCTTAATTATAACATTATTCCATGAAAAAGTCCCTTAATCTGGACTTGACCTTGCCTTGTGATATCCTGTGACCTTCCAGAACACGGAATTAACCTAACTTTTTAATGCTGAAAGCCAGGAAGCAAAATGAAAGGGGTTGGGTGGCCTGTGCCTGGCCAGTCCCAGCACCAAAGCAATTCCCTCTCCCTTGAGGCAGGGCAAAGCTGTAGGAGGATTATCTGCAGTTGCTCCATGGGATTCCATTTGTTGTCTTTTTGAACAGACTAGATACTGCTTTGCTCCAGTATGTCACTGAATGCAAACCAGGGCAGTTTGGAACTGCTGTGTCCCCCAGAAATATCTGCCCATAAACACTTAAAATGCAGCAAAGCTTTTAAAGGTTAGAATAACATCATTAGGTAAATTGTAAATGTAGCCATTAACCACAATTCAGGATTTTCAGTACTGTTTTGCTGCAAGTGGTAACTTTGAATATATGGAAATTGTATGTGAGAGTGCTTTTTTTTTAGGTAGCAAGGTGTTTCATACCATTTTTATCTTTATTTTTGCTTAGGGCTGATGGTGCATGTTGATAAAAGAATTACACTGTCTGCCTTCAAGCAACACTTGGAGCCTTTTGTTGGAGTTCCATCTTCTCACTTCAAAGTCTTTAGAGTCTATGCCAGCAATCAAGAGTTTGAGAGCGTTCGGCTGAATGAGACCCTTTCGTCATTTTCTGATGACAATAAGGTTATTCAGAAGTTATTTTGAATCATTAAAAATATATTGGTACAATATAGATAAACTTAATTTACAACAGGTGAAATAATTATTGTGGTCTTGGTAGTGTGTTACAAAATGTAATTCTGATTTTGATACCAGTTCTGACAGATACTCCTTTTGCCTTCTAGATAACTATTAGACTTGGAAGAGCCCTTAAGAAGGGTGAATACAGAGTCAAAGTCTATCAACTCTTGGTAAATGAGCCTGAGGTAAGGCATTGAATGTTTTAAGGCTGATTCATGAAAATATTAATATGTGCCCTGGCCACGGTTTTGCTTTGAAATCTTGGGAAAAAATGAAACTCGGTCTTTTCTTTACATTTCCCTGCAAGTTTTTCTAGATTGAGAAAGGGAGTTTGAGGTGATTTCTGTTCCAAGTAAGCAATTGGAATGTGATTTACAGTGTCTCTCAAGTGTCTTTATTTCTGTGGTGTAAATGGAGGACAAGTGAATTGTTTCTTTGTTTCCCTTAAATGCATGACAGTCATGTAGCATTCTCTCCAAAGAAGAAACTGTGTTTGCTCGTGGTTGTGGTTTTCAGTGATGTTGAACTGATCTAATTCAACACATTCATGTGCTGCAGATAGTGCTTATCAGGGTGGTTGTCTGGGTAATGGCCCTCTGCATAAAGCAAGCCTGAAGCAAAAGTGCCTCTCTTGCAATAGCGCAGCTCATAAGCTTGTTACATCTTTTGGGGCATGAAAAATATAGAAGTGCTGTCACTATAGAGATTGCAGTCTTTAGAAGTTGACATTGTATGCACTTTAATTTTATTTTTTGGACAAAACTGCAGAAAATGTATTAATAATGAGGAAGAGACTAACTGAACTGCTAAAGCAGGGAATAATGTAAGTTTTAAAGTAATTCCCATGGAGTCACAGAGTTCTGTCTGATCCATGAAAGCCAATAAAGTGGCATTTTTATTATCATGTGGCTTATTTAATTTGAAAGCTCCTTTCCCAGTGTTTGGAATGTGAATGTAATGGTAGCAGTTAGCAGCACAGCACAGGCAGTATTTCTGCACAGGCCTTTGGAGGGTTTGAGTGCCCTGCCAAAGGGCTGCTGCAACACAAATTAGTTACGCCTCGTTTTAATGAATTCATTGCCTACCTTGCTAATGAGAAACCTTCTACTGGTCTTTTTGCCAGGTGGATAGGACTGGTCACAAAGCATAAACAGAGGTAAATTACAGTTTTGTGTTCAAAAGAACTCTGTCTTTAATCTCTTTCTATTTATGTTCACAGCCATGCAAGTTTCTTCTAGATGCAGTTTTTGCTAAAGGAATGACTGTCCGACAGTCCAAGGAGGAGCTGCTTCCTCAGCTTCGAGAACAATGTGGCCTAGACTTGACAATTGACAGGTAAACCTGATTAAATATCACTTCAAAATGTGTTTGGGGATTTCTTTGCTCTTCTGGAGAAAGAAAGTAATGAAAGAAGCAGAAATAAACTGCTGTGGTCTTTGAATCAGTTTGTGAATACAAACACTAATTCAGCAATTCTTCCCTTTCATCTCATGCAGAATGAATTCTATAGGGGATAATATTTACATAGAATTGCCTGTGTGCAACATGTCTGCAGCTTTAGATCTCTCTAATGATGATCTCTCTCCCTCAGAAAGGGGAACATTAAGTAAATCAATTCATAAAGCCACCTGCTCTCTACATGCAGGCCTAGCATAGATCACTGCAGCAAACGGCTTGTGCAGCATCATCATGTGTGTGTACAGCACTGATCTGTGCTGTCTTCCCTCTACCATAATTGGGTAATCCCTAATTAGGAAACTGTTTTCTTCCCTCAAATCCCTGCATATTTCTTGCATTGAACAAGTGGAACACAGACTTGTTTTCCTTGTGTTTATGAATGATTCAGCACTAAGCCAGTAGTGACACCCTGCTGTCAGGACTGTTTCAGAACATTAAACTTGTTCCTGCTAAACCTCACCAAACCTTGCATTAATGAGCTGTAGTATTTTGGTTTTGTCAGAAAATACTCAGTTTTGATCTCTGGCAGTGCTAAGTGTTCATGGGCAAATAGAAGCTCACTGGGGTTTTTTGTGATGTATTTATAGGTTTCGCCTACGAAAGAAAACCTGGAAGAATCCAGGCACTGTGTTTCTGGATTATCATATCTATGAAGAAGATATCAATATTTCCAGCAATTGGGAGGTCTTCTTAGAAATACTTGATGGTAATGATTTATTTTTGAATTAGTACTGGTGATGACTAGTTAGCTGAAATGTATGCGTGCATATACATAATACATTTGTATAATTTGTTTTAAGTCAGCACAGCAGTTCAGGTATTTAGTAGCTTTCAGACAGGATTGAAAAAACACTTCTGTCATGAAGAGCTACATTTTGGAATAGAACTTTTGTTCATCAAAACAATCCTGGAATCAAATATTAGAGAGCAGATTGTTTCTGAAATTCTGCTTAAATATCATTTAAAATATGCCATTTCTTAAGCATTCCTTTGCATATACACTTAAAATTTTGATTCTGAATGCAAAAGCATAATTTAAGGGTAAGAAAAGAAGGCCATGCTGTTTGTCCTCTGGATTAACAGATACTGCTGTTAATGTATGGATGAAGAATGTGAATTCCATTCACTCAGGAATTGTCTTCCCAAGCATACCTGGTTTAAGAAGTCTCACTTAGCTGTTACTCACAGCTGTGTTCAATTCTGGTATTTTCAGTTTTAACAGAATTGTGCCAATGCAAGTCCCAAAATATGAAATGAGCCTGGGAGATTCAGGAGGCCCACAGATTCCTATGGACATATATGTCAGCTCACACTGCAGTTAAAACTTTACAGTTTAGATTTTTTGTTATTAGATTTAGATAATGACTGTAGTGTTTCTGTAGTCAGTAGGTCTTGGAGATACAGCTTTAGACACTGCAGCCCACCTAACTCACAGAGAGATTATAGATTACAGGGCTTCCGAGTGTTCTGTAACAGTTTCATGCAAAACAAGCATGAATGTTAGACATAAAAGTCTAAGCCACGTGTTCTGCATGCTAGATTATAAAATTATAGACTAATTAAAAATAAAAATAAAATCAGCCCTTGGATATCACTTCTGCTTATCTCATTGTAATACAAACCATATTGCTCTGTCAGCCAGAGACAGCTCTGGAACCTGAAACAAGATATAAAAAGGCTGGAGGCAGCACATACTAAAACTCTTGAAGGTGGTGGGTGGAAAGAAGATTTCAATAACAAGTGTGGAGTTGGTGAGGGAAATCTAGAAGTTAAATGGGGAAAGCTTATTTTGGTAAAGGAAGTGAAGCACATGATAGGAACGCCTCATGCAAATGCCAGATCTGGAGTCAGCCTCTGGTTAGGTGGAGAGATACCGTATGGATAACTGAGCTGGGTGTTATGGAAAACTATGCCCTAAAGAAGAACAAATGGCATGGCTTCAAGGAGATTCTTCCCATGAAAAATTCCTTTAAAGGAGCTGATAACAGAAAACTTCAACTAAATCCTAGTCCTTTCCTCTTCCCCTTTTTTATAAGTGAACTGCTTGCAGCATGCTGGGTTACTTAATTTGTGTATGTATCTGTAGGGCAGTCTTCCATATTAGAGTATGTTTAAGCTATGGACAAACCCTAATTTAAAATACTATTTTTTGTGATATTAATCCAATACATTTCTATTTCTTTGCTAGGAGTAGAAAAGATGAAATCCATGTCACAACTTGCTGTTTTATCGAGACGATGGAGGCCATCAGAGATGAAATTAGATTCTTTCCAGGAAGTAGTACTAGAAAGCAGCAGTGTTGAAGAATTAAAAGAGAAGGTAAAATGTGTAACATGATGCAAGTTTCTTGTAATGACCAAGAGCCTTATTGATGTTCTGTGGTGGGAAGCACAAAGATGTCTTAGCTACAAAAATCTTGTTGCATGGTGATTATTTTTCCCCAGGAACTGATAACCTATCCCATCCCATTACCAAAGCCACATGAATTATCAACTTTACTTCTTAGTTTCACATAATGGTCTGGTATGAAAGTATTCAGGTGAATACATGCCAAAAAAGTCACATCTGGAAGTTTAAGCAGCTTAATAGTACCTGTGTCCCTTATCCTCAAAAAACACACGTGAAAGAACAGCTAAGCTATCGCCACTTTGTGTTTTTCAAGCTAATGTTTTGTTATTCCAAAATACCAAACCTTTCAGCCTCCTCATACTTGAATTTGAGAGCTGTTGCTGAGGGGTGGTGTTGCTGTACCAAGTAGGTTGAACTATATTTTGGTTGGAAAGTATGGCTGTGGTATGGTTTGCTTTTACTTAAGGCCAGAACCCTCTGACAGGTAAGCAGAGCTGTGTCATCCCAGCAGAAATCTGGAGTGGGAGTGTCTCCTACTGAGACTGTTTTGTTAATCCAGTGTATCACAGGGTTCCACTCTTGGAGAAATGTTTATTTATGTGTGGCAATGCCCAGTTGTTAGGAGGCCACCTTGGATGTTGAGGCCAGCAAAAATGCTGTTGTCAGTGACCCTGAGAATTGTTGAATTAGGGATGTTAGTTCATAGGCCGGGTTTGTGTTTTTACACAGATTAAGCTATGGGCTGCTTTCTTGTATTCTTCAGGTAGAAATGATGTTGTGGCTACAGGTTCTTACATGCAGTCAGGAATTCCTCCTGACTTGTATCTGAAGAAAGAGTTGGCTGCCCTTGTTTTCTTGTCCTAAGAATTTATATGCAGGGAGCAATTTTATTTTTTTAAGTTCTGGTAGGAAGTGCAGGTGTGTGGAGGTGGGTCTTAGTCATGCATATTTTACAGCTGTGCCTGCTCCCAGGCTGACTGGATAACAGCTTCCACATCACACAGGGAAACTGCTGAGGGTTTAACATGAGGCAGTCGGTCTCTTTGTATCTTGGAACTTGGATGTTATTAATTAATTGTTTCTATGAACTTTTTTGTCTCCCCTTCAGTATTAAGAGAAGTGTGATGAAATACTATCACAGCAAGCGTCACTTGTGACACACACTGGTAACTTCAGAAATGTTAAGAATGTGTACTTGTCACTGTCATTTTGTACATTGGAGGACTTGCAGATAATTTGACTTCTAGATTTGGCAACTATTGACTTTATGTAGACACTGTGTAATGTTGCTTTGGAATAGTATTAAATCCACCATTTCTCTTCACAGCTAAGTGAAATAAGTGGAATACCCTTAGAAAACATAGAATTTGCAAAGGTAAGTAAGATTTTGTGTATTATTACCTTTTCATGGCACAGATGTGTGATTATGAGTTTCATTGTATTCACTAAGTAATTGTTTTTTTCAGGGTAGAGGAACCTTCCCATGCGACATTTCCATACTAGAGATTCATCAAGACTTGGACTGGAATCCAAAAGTATCTACACTGAATGTCTGGCCCCTGTACATTTGTGATGATGGTGCAGTAATATTTTATAGGTATGTCTTCCATTACAGTACAATAATGCAAAAAAAAGCTGTAGTTAACATTTGAGGGGTGATGTAATGGACAGGAACATAAAATACTCTTCTGTTATCTTAAAGAAAAGAAGGTTTAAAACATTCAGCTGAAATATTTGTGCTCCTCAGCTTCCTAAAAGCCTGAATATTAATTAAGTTTAAGAAAACAAGCACTGCACCCTTTTATTCAATCCTCCCTCCCAAACCACTGAAATTAAAGCTAGTTGCTATGCTTGAGTGTGTATCTGGATTTAATTTCTTAAAATAGAACCATATCCCATGTGGAGTTTGTGAGAGTCTTGCTGTAGGTTTTGGAGAGCAAGGATTTTATTTTCAGAGTTTATTCCTTTGAGAAATTAGTATGGCTTCTTTCTAAAGATCCTGTTATGATTAAAAATTCTGTTAATGTGAAAAATGTTGATCAGCTGGTGGCAGTAGCCCGGGGCAGGAGTTGAGGACTGAGAGCTTGAATATTGTCATTTCTCCTAAACTTGGTGGGTGAGGCAACCTCATGGGGGACACATTGCTTCTGTGATATTTTTCATAATTGCATGTGAGCTGGGGAGAAACAGCTGGTTAATAATGTGCTGGTCTTGATGAAAATTACTTGGGAGAACATCTGGTAGGGACTGGCTGACACGCTGCTTCCAGCTGTTGGCACTGTGACCAAAAGCAGAGCAGAGCTGTAGTTGTCTGTAAAGAACAGGAGTAAGAGAGATGGAGGAGTATGGGCTTGTTTCTTGCCCTGGTCTGTAGGCAGTCAGAGCGCTGAATGTTCCTGCTGGAAAAGCGGGTTTAGACACTTTGCCTGTTCCTGCAGAACAGAGCAATCCCTGAGCAGTGTTGTGCTTAGTTGTGGTTTATGCTTAGTTGTGTTTTTTACTAAGTTGTTCCAAGCGAAAAAAAATGCAGAAGTCTACTTATGGTTACTGTATTGATCTGAATTTGAACATATGTTTACATTTTAGGGATAAAACTGAAGAATTAATGGAATTAACAGATGAGCAAAGAAATGAACTGATGAAAAAAGAAAGCAGCAGACTCCAGAAAACTGGACACCGGGTAACCTACTCTCCCCGTAAAGAAAAAGCACTAAAAATTTATCTGGATGGAGCACCAAATAAAGATTTGACTCAAGACTGATACTTGCTATAGCATTTTCCCTGGGGAATTTTTTTTGTTTCCAATCAAAAGGTTCACTACTACTGTGTAGTGCCATTACGGCAGGACATTCATTAGGTGTAAAGCGCTGACACCAGCACCGGCCGGGCGGGGGCCGGCCCAGCGCAGGGCCCCGCTGGGCACTGTTTGACTTGGAATCATGTTGTGCACTATAGTCAAATGTACTGTAAAGCTAAAAGGGATGTGCAAATAAAAAGATTAGAACTCAAAAGTGGGCGGGGAGGGAAACGAGTGGAAATTGTTGAGGACAGTGTGCACATAGTAGCTAGTGAAACTAGCCTCCAACAGGATACTCATAGCTTAATAATAAAAGCTGTGCAAAGGCCATGAAAGAATCCTTTTCTCTGTTTGTTTCACTGATACACGCATTACCTCATCAGAGAGTCTGGAGTAAATGTTAACACATTGGTTCTAGGAAAGCAGCGGGAAAGGGCCGGACATGGGAGTGCTGCCAGTGTCAGGTTTTAGAATATTCTTCCATAAAACAGGGGGTCTGAGAGGTGTCTGCAGGAAGCTGCCAGCAGGCGTTGTTTGTTTGCAGAAGTGCTGTTGTAAGGTAAAGTGGTTTTTAATAGGTTACTGAAGCCAGTGAGCAGCTCTAGTATATTGCGTTCGATGTGTAAATAAAATCTGCCCTATCCATTTACCAGAACTGCAGTTCAGCTATTTACCATGCTATTTCTTTACACATATCAACATTCATTGTGTACATTTGGAAGTATAGTTGCCTATTTAAATTTGTATTCATTTTATGTTTGACGATGCTGGGTACTTTAGGGTTGTACTTCCCCTTGTTAATGAAGTTTTTGTTCTGTTCCGCTACTTTTTGTACATTTTGTTTTTAAGACTATTACAAGTTTGCATCTTCTCCACCCGCTGAAAGTCAGTTTATTTTTCCCAGAGTTGATTCCATAGCTATATGTAGTCAAATATTGGGGCAACCTCTTAACACCTCAACGTACGAACTCGGTAGTTCAGGCTGTGGTGCAAAGACTGATGCAGTCAACATGATTTCATTGCAAAGCCTAGGAACAGCAATTTTTTGCTTTGGTCCATAAAGATCAATAGAGAACAATTCTCCATAGTTTTTGGAAAAACCACCTAATTTATAACAATCAAAAGATTTTGGTAAACTTTTTCATGCCAGATGCTGTTTACAACAATGAACATGCCAATAAAACATTTGTTCATTCTGTTGTGTTATTTTAATCATTAAATGCTGTGGTTTTTATTTAAAAAATTATGGGATTGTTTCATGGAAATACAGACTTCCCCAAGGCAGTGCTGGAATTGCAAGGCTGTGTGTTTGTGTGTATGTGCACACCCCCTCCGTGTACAGAGTGTTACAGGAACTGATTTGTAGCCTGGCTGCTGCTCCTCTTTACATTCACACCAAATTTTTCTTCAACTGTGAGTTTCCTTTCCCAGAACTGAATTTCTCACCAGTGAAACTTCCAAGTATGATTGGCAGCTAAATTCCACTCCAGAGGGAAACGGGTGTTCAATAACAGAACCTTCAGCTCTTCCTTGCATGCTGGCCCGCAGCAACCTAAAAGTGCTAAGGAATCTGGCAGCTAGAGATCCAGGCATTGCACAGAAGCATTCCCTCAGTATTCCTCTTCTGACTGTCCTGTGCTGCCTCTTGGCCAATACAGGTGAGGTGGAAGTGGGGGCAAAGGAGCAGACAGGGAATACCATCCCCTAGGTAGAGTACTTCCTTAAACTACCATTTACCATAGATACAGACTGCTAAAGCATCCTTAGAGCTTTTGGAAGAGAGAAAAAAATTACCTATCACATGTATTGTGAATTTTCTTCAAACTCAGACGTTTGGAAAGGCAAAAAAGGTAGAGATGAAATTCAGGGATTGCAGCATCAAGAACTTGAAGGGAGAATACTGTCCTTCAGAGGGCAGTATTTACAGACAGTTACTGCTCTCATGGATATTTTTTAATCAGGAAAATC
>QWTY01061894.1:0-12758 GCA_008033365.1 Pseudorectes ferrugineus
AAAAAGGCTGATGTGCATCAGATTACCACTATGAAAGATTTCCAGAGTCCTTGCAGATACTGGATCCTTGAGAGGAACTGGCATTTATTTGAAAGACTATGGATGACTTGAAGGGCAATCGATTCAGCCCACTGGCTATGAGTGGTGCCAGAAACCACACCAAGGCACCCCAATTCTTTGTGTCATTTGTTTGAAATGGCACCCCTTTTTTTTTTTTTTGGACCTTCATAGTTACTTTGGAAACAAAGATGCCGCAGGTGGGCATGAAGCTTTATAATGTTCATAACTGTGTTATGTTCAAGCAAAACAGGGCAAGTAGAATAAGAGTGTAAACATGGGTGTGAACAGAATGGACTAAACCAGTGCAAGCCTGGTAGCTGGTGCTGAGAAAGGATGCAAAAAAGAAAGCAGTGAAAAAAAGAAAAAGAAAGTACAGCATGGAAAATCAGGGACCAATTCTACCAAACTAATTAGGCAAATATGAAGTAAGTAGATTCTGTCTTGATGGAGTTACTCAGGTAAATACATGTTTACCTGAAAGCTGTATCTGGCCTTAAGCACTGACTTCATGCTTCTCCACAGACTTCTAGTTCTTGCCCTGAAATAACCTCTTTCTGTCAGTATAACATGATTCACCATTTTGCCAACAGTACCCATGTTCTTTATCATGTCTAACCTTGTGTTCTGCAACTCAGAGCTAGACCAGCTTGTGTTAGGCATGGCACAAGCATCCTGTTCCTCCACAGCATGCAAACCCTGTTCAGACATTCCCCAAGTGTTAATCACCACGGTACCCTTAAGCTGAGACTGCTGATGGCAAAGCTTGGTAATAATAATGGGGGTTTTATATCTTCAAGGCTATTTCAAGAAATAAATTACTTCTGGGGAGATACCAGCTGACATTACAATAGTTTGAGCCATAGTCTGCAGAAGTCAGCAAGACATTTTCTGTAGACAGCAGTGCTCCTGAGCAGAGTTGTCACTTTTCATGCTAAACAGAATGAAAAACACAGACCATTTGAGCTGACCTTAGTATTCCTCATTCTCTGACAATCTTGAACATACATCATTATGCTACATGGAGGAAAATTGTCATTTTCGTCCCCAAAAGTTACTTCATTCTGTTTTGTGTCTATGGCGTTAATTTGCAATCAACTTTGTGATTTCTTCTAAAGCATATCATTACTTTTTAATTTATATTTTTAAAATATCGCCAAAATATTTGCATTAGCATTAAATAGTAACCATCACTCATACTGTCAAGCCATCAGGTACATGGCTTGCTGTGAGGATAGTCCTCACAGAGTAAGAACATGGTAAGCCATTGCTCTCCTGGGTCCCTGTGTCCCAATGTATGCTGAAAACTCAATGACAAAAGCAAGAAACAATTTTCCACCCTGAGATACAGCCATTTGAACTTACAGCAATGCCAAATTTTACAAAGCTTTCATTCTACATTGGCTCTTATGACTAGCCACTTCCCCATCATCTCTGAGTGCGTTCCAGTACTGCCTTAAGCACTGTGCCCAGCATGTGTCCAGTGGGGTTTGTTCTCTCACTGCTGCCTTGTGTTCGTGCTTTCCAATTGAGCTTTTCAACAAGAAAGCATCAGTCTCTCTAGGCTCTGCTTCCTGCTATTTTTGGTCAAGCTTCCCTTCCTCAGATAACACCCATCTTCATCCAGATATCCAAAGCAACTTAGCAGGCTAATGAATAGCTTCAGCTGTTGCAGTTGCTGTGGGAAGATTTTTTTCTCAATATAGCTTTTTTGTGAACTTGTGTGTTATTTCCTTTTCCTGCTTTCTAAGACCTTAGAATAGTTCCTTAATTTTGGTTGTTGGAAAGCTGTCACTAAGCTCTTCTCATTGTCTAAGCAGATGCAAACCAGAAATTTCGGTGAGATGACCATCTCCCAGCCAGTGCCTGCTGTAAGCACACGATTCTGGGATGGCTCCTCTGATGGTGAGACCTGGTCCTGGCGGGCAGTGACAGTGCTCAAACTGCACCCACCCCACTGTGTGACCCATTCAGCAAGTGAGCTTTTTTATGTGTGTCTGTTGTGACATGCAGGGCTTTCCACCATCCAAACCTGCCAAAAGTGCCTGTAGCTGGTCCACTAGCACAAAAACCTCTTCAGAAGTGGATGTTTTATCTGTGGAAGACAACTAATGTTGTCTCCAAAAGGCCTGTCTGCCTTTTTGGAGCAGTAAAGAGTCCTGAGCTTTCTTAAAAAGTTTTCTTCAGTTTCTTTGCAAAAAAACCTTCCCTTCTCAAATGCAATCTTTCCACCCGACCCGCCCCCCGCTGTCCCATATAGTGTTGGTTGTGAAGGAAATTCGGCATCTGTTCAAATGGAGTTCAAAGTTTCTCAGCACTGTAAGTGAAACTAATTTTTTGCTGTTGCAAGGATGGCCTGGTCTAATGTGAGAAGGGAAGGGACAGAGGGAAAGATTGGGGTGGTCCTGAAGTCAGATGTACTTCTGCCATTGCCAGTGCCATGGGAAGGTAGTGACTGCTGCAGCTGGGAGGGCTGTCTTCATGAACCACAGGTAGTACAGAGAGGAGCAACAGGCAAATGGAGAGAAACCTGAATAACCACATAATCTATTACTGTAGGCAGAAGATTTGTGGAAAAGTAGAACATGAATAGTATTGGTCACTGTAGTTGCAGTGAGTGAGATTCGTCAGGAAAAATCACTCAACTGTTCCCACTGCATCTTTCACCCACAGGATTTCAAAGCATCTACCAGAAAAAAACCACCAAAACAAAAACAAAACAAAAAGCAACACATTAGCATACCCACATGCACATCCCCCAACATTTAAAAGGGTTTGAGCCCCATATCAATGCTTTCCACTTGGTATAAATATAAATAAAATTGTATAAACAAAAACTCAGTTAGTTTGCAATGTGAAGCACTCAGAAAATGAAACAAATATATTTTAATCCGAATTTATTGTGCTTTTCTTTTCACACAGGGGCTGCAGCTCTCAAAACATCTTACAGACACGCAAAAATCTTCACTATGTCTCTGTAAGGTCAGATATGGAGTGTATAAGTGACAATAAGGTGGATAGAAAATTGACTGGACTGCCTGACTCAAAAGGTTGGGATCAGCAGTGCAAAATCCATCTGGTAGCAGGTTACAACTGGTGGTGTTCCCCTGGGACTGGTACTGGGGCCAACAGTTTTTAATGTGTGTATTATACCACGTGTGGATAATACCAAATTGCAGGGATGTGGTTAATATTCTGGAGGGCAAGGCTGCTATTTACAGGGACCCTGACAGTAGGAGGAATGGACTGACAGGAGCCTCATGACAATCAGCAAAGGCAAATGCCAAGTCCTGTTCATGGGATGGAATAACTCTGTGCAACATCTCAGTCTGGCGAATTGTCTAGGAAGCAGCTTTATAGAAAGGGTCCTGGGTGTCCTTGTGTGCCTCAAGCTGGATGTAAGATTAGCTCAGTTGGTCAGAGCATGGTGCTAATAACACCAAGGTTGTGGGTTCAATCCCTGTATGGGCCATTCACTTAAGAGCTGGACTTGATGATCCTTCTGGGTCCCTTCCAACTCAGAATATTCTGTGATCTGTAATATGTTGGCAAAGACCAACCATATGTTGGGCTGCGTTAGCAGGAATATAGCCAGCAGGTCAAGAGTAGTCATTCCTCTCTGGTATTCCACACTTGTGAATTCCACAGCTGGGGTACTGTGTCTGCTCTGGAGTTCTCCAGTTCAGGAAGTTCACTGACAAATTGGAGCAAGACCAGGAGAGAGTCACCAGGACAGTGAGGGGGCAGGAGCACAAGGTGTTTGAAGAGAAGCAACCAGAGCTGGTTTTGTCCAGTGCCATGAAGAGACGGCCAAGGGAGATGGTTTTGCTCTCCCCAGCTCAGTAAGGTGAGTCAGACTCTTCTGTGTGGTGCACACTGACAGGATAGAAGGCAATGGGCACCAGCTGCAGCACGGGAAATTCATTCACATGTTAGGGAGATCATTTTCACCGTGAAGGGAGTTCCTTCCAGAACAGGCTGCCCAGAGAAGCTGTGTCATTTCCAGACATTCAAAACTTGACTTACAAGGTATTGGGCCATCTGATCTTGCTGGACTAATGTTTAACGGGAGAAGGGACAAGATGACTTCTAAGGTCTCTTCCAAACTAAATGACCCCAGTTCTAAAGGGAAGGGCTGCTGAGGGGAAGTTCAATCCCACTAAGAGATATTGCTTCCATTATGAAACTTACTGATTGAGGGGGGATGTGAAATGTAAAGCTCATGCTATCCCACAAGAACGGTTTAGATTTTAGAATTCTCAAATTATTTTAGTAGGTCAACACCAAGGCCTTTTTAAAGTTTTGTTTTGTTTTTTGTTTCTCTAGAAGGACATGAGAAAAGATTAGATGTTTGTCTGGTAATCGAATAGTAACTAAGTCTCGAGCTCTTTCATCCAGAAAGGCTGCCCTGACTTTCAGGCCAGAAAGTGTTAGCCTGCCTCCTCTTTCCCTGGCACTGCATATACTCTCTCTGGAAAAGTAGCTCTGAAAAGGGTAAGTGAGGCATTTTTACAGGGAAAATAATTCAGTTAGAAATTTTTGACCAGGTCTACATGGCCCCCTCAGTGCAAGGACCACCCAGCAACTTTAAAACAAAAAGTAAAGACAGAACTTCCTCACACTGCAACCACTGTAATTTCTGAAATAGAAGGATATTGTGAAGACAAAGAAGTTGGCCAGTATTTTGAGATTAACACCTCTGAAATGCAAAGTATGTCCCAAACCAGATTATAATCATAAATGATAAAGCTCTGCTTTTGTGTTTCCCACAGTAATGATGCATTTGATCTAAACAGGGACTTCCCACAGGAAAAAAAAAGCAAGAATGAGACTTCAGACTTTGAGCTCATGTGGTTGTCAGTGTCTTGTGACTGTGATGCTTTTGTGTGTGGCAAGAGAGGCAGTGGTAACCAGTTTTGGAGCAGACTTCATGATCAACTACAAGATCAAAATGCTTTCAGTGATAGTGGCCTTTATCTTCCTTGCATCATTCAGACAGTACAAAGAGATGTAAATCTGTCCTAAGTATCACCTAAAATCTTTGTTGCCTGCTTCTTCATCACCTCTTTTGCCAGAGATGGTTAATTATGGATGGAAAATGCTCTCATCTGCCTGACAGTGTCCTAGACATCATCCTGTCAGCCAAGTCTGAAGAGGTGATCACGAGGAAAAACTGGCCCTGATCATTCTCCTTCAGCTGAATCCATACTGCATTCAGATGAACATTCATCTTTCCATTTTCATCTTCCATTGCAGTCTTGAGTTCTTCCAAGTGGGCATTGCCTCTGCCTGGGTAACCAGTGCCTACCACAGCAAGTTCCTGGCCCCTGCTCACTACTGCAATAGAGTAATACTTATCCCCAGCCATCCAGATGTGGGCATGCTCATACTGTGGGTAATGGTGATAGCAAAATGAGAAGCAAGGAATTTATTTTTATGCTGTTGGTAGCTACAGGGCATTCGGGGAGAGCATGTGGAGCAGCAAAAACCATGCTGCCATCTGTGTGTTAGCTATCAGTGTTAAACTACGTTGTCTTGAATGTTACGAAGACTCTTTATCCAGTTCCCAAATCGGTTGGTGAATACAGGGAAGATTATGCTTCATGGATTTGATGGTCAAAAATTGTCCATCCTGACTTATAACTGGCTTGTACTTGGGTGAGGCCCAAGGATGCTTAAAGCTCCCTTTGGACACCACAGGCACATTTGGGAGTTCCCAAGGAACCTAAGAGGACTTGGCTTCCCACAGACACCCTGGGAATCCCAGGGAGTCTTTTGTTACCACTTATTTGCTGGCTTGATTCTGGTTCTGCTCAAATACTGATCCTGGGTCCTTGCTTTGATCCCTGTATCCCACTCTGCTTCCTGGTTCTTCATTTCCTGCCCCAGCCATTTGCACTGGCCCAGTGCCACCCCCACCCCCCCTTTTTGGGGGTGTGGAAGGGGAGGATGTCCCTGCTAGACTGCTAACAAAATTTTTCTCAAAAAATGCTTTACCACATCCTAGCCAGGATGTATCTCCAGAGAAAAATGTCACTTTCCTCAACGGAGCCACTGTGTTCAAATCAGGCAAGCAAAGTTTTTAAATAGCTTTAGTAGAGTCTGTCTACCAAGCCTGTGAACTCTCAGGCTGTGAGAGGGAGCTTTCAAAATGCTCTTCATGTACAGGAAAGCCTTTTGTCTTCAAGAGGTCAACACAGGCCCCTGTCCCAGCCGCACAGTCCCGCTTCCCAGTGGGCTCCCATCATTTATCCCTCTGCTCTTCACTGCTTGCTGGAAGTGAAAGATGCTGCAGCAGGCAGTGCTGCGGCCCTCCAGGTTTGGAGAGGTTCTTATCTTGTGTTTATGCTCTCAGAGTACAGTTCATGGTCACAAAAGAAGCCTGCCCAGATCTGCCTGCTACGGCTGGCGATAGAAAATGTGCTGCCTGACGCGTTCAGAGGGGTGACTGAGTCAA
Source organism: Pseudorectes ferrugineus (assembly GCA_008033365.1). NCBI lineage: Eukaryota > Metazoa > Chordata > Aves > Passeriformes > Pseudorectes > Pseudorectes ferrugineus. The sequence goes on from QWTY01061894.1 coordinate 6,515, forward strand.
AGGCGTTTCAGTTTTTTTCCATCACCCTGATATTTTCACTTTTTCTATTAATAAATCTTCAGGTTTAGAAAGACATTGTGTGTGAGAGGTTATGCACAATTTGGCAGGGAGCTGTTGGTTGTTAGACTATTACCCTTAATAAATAGTTTTATGTCATGGTAATAAGACCAGTATTTCTGATAGCTTGTGACAACTGACCTAAGAAGTCTGTCCCCCAGAATTAAGTAAAGGAGTTTTTTACAGCTCAGAAACAAGGGAAAGGGTCAGGCACCCAGCTGCCATGGCACCTTACATTTCCACAGTCAGCTCTGCCACTGTGGTAATTGTCATCAAGAGCTGATGTCCCACACAATTGTCCCCCATGGCCTCTTTTTACATCTCTGTTATCCTAGGTCTTCACAGGAGGAAGAAAAATCAATGGGATACAGTGAGGAGTAAGGCAGAGTTCAAGATATTTGGGGTTCTTAACTGTGTTTTTAGATTATCCAGTGTTCAGCATTGGAGAAGATGGTTTATTAAAGGTGTTTAACTTTGGAAGTTTCAGACTTGCAAAACACCCTATTATATTCTTATACATTTTGTACCTGTAAGTAGACATACCTATATAACAATTCGAGACCCAGATGGATGATCTATTTTTCTAGAGCTTTTGGATGGAAATAATCTTGAACTTTTAAAAATACTTGCACTTTTAAATATAAAAATGAGTAGATTATAACATTTTGATATGTGGTTCTGTTTTTGGAAGATGAGTTGGAATGTTTTCAAGTTTGTAATTTTCCTTACTGTGCAAATCTCCCTAGAAGAGATGGTAGATTTAATCTTTTCAAGAGGAACTCTCAGGCTCACATCTGCCACAGGCTGTATCCTCTCTTTAACCGTGTGTTGGAACATTTATGAACAAAGTTATCAAAGCTCAAATATCTGATCAGTCCCAATATAGTCTGTGCTCAGGGACTCCAGCATCCATCCAATGCAACTTAGTTTTCCTGCCTCTGTATCAATAACAGCTAATAGGGATGAAGGTAACACATCAAACTCCTTCAGTGTTACTACTGATGGTTTCTGACAAGCTGTTGATTGAAGGGAGGGACCCCACAGGTGCTTTTTGTTAAGAAGAAAAAGATAACGATAAACATTTTTTCAATGCAATCCCCTTCATTTACAAAGCATGTGCAGAAGTCTGTTTCTTTTAGAGCAGAAGAAATCAAATAGGAGTGACAGCATCTTGGAGCTGGGAACAAAGACATTATCTTTCAGCCAAAAGTCTCTAAAAGGGTGGGGGATTTTTCCTGCTATGAAGACTTCTATGTTTGTCCACATATAGTTGCTAAGATTTTTTTCTCTGCTGTGTCTGCATGTCTTTACCATTCACACAAACCACCAGAGATAGCAAAGGAGCCACTCTGCCTTTGTCATGAGTCAAAATCTTCGTTGTTTGAGTGATTTGGTTCTATAAGGGAGCCTAAGCCTTCCTGTAATAATGGGAAGTGTCTGTGTCCAGCCCCTGACATTACATATCATCATAATAGCTCTGAAGGTCTAAGGACACAAATGAGGACAGGACTGCTGGTGTAATTTTACATGAGACCAACCTATCTATGCACTCAAAAACTATACATAAAACTTTGGGAATCTGAGCTTGTGTTATAGGTCTGAGACAAGCTGCAATTATCATGGTACTGGTTAGGAACAATTGCTTTGAGATCAGTTTATTTTTCATGCGATAATTTTAATAGACTAAGGTAAGACACCCATGGACCACAGATGGTGTGGTAAGGGGAGAGGTGGCATACAGCAAGATAGGAAGTACTGAGACGGTGAGGGATTAGCAAGTGAAGGATGTGTGAAACATTGCAGGATGACATGAAGCAAATGTCTCTGCTGATCTGCTGATTTTTAGTAGCTAGTGTAGGTGAATTCTATTCCTTAGGCTTATTTTTGGTAGGTCTTTCTTGAAAACTGCTGAGTAGAGCAGTTTGTTGGTTAGTTGTTTTATGAAAAATGTTCTCTCGTGGGTAGCTGGTTTAAAGGTGGTCTGGGCATTGGTCCTGGGCTTGCTTGCTCAGAGACCACTGCACATCCTAGCTAGAGTCTTCCTCAGATTCTGCACTGGGCAAAGTAGTAATAAGAAGTCCAAAATACCATCGTGCGAATTTTCTTACGATTTAATACTTTTTTCTTGTCGTCTTGTCTGATAAACTTGTCCAGCCATCCCCAAGTCGTTTTCAGTATCTCTTCTGATGCAGCAAAAACAGACAACCGATTCCCTTCAGATTAGTTTAGCTGTGAGAGGGCGTGAGTGTGGTTGTGGAGGGTGTGGTGCATGCTCATCAAAATCAGATAACGCAGGGAAACTAATTACAACTTTTAACTGTTGTTGCAATCTCTTCTGTGGAAGAGAAGTTTTCACATGAATATTTCTTGCATTAGAGGTGAAATCAGATCCTCATCCCGCACTTGCTGTGTTTGGAGTGCTGCCAAAAAGCTCTTTTAAAAAGGGCATTCCTACTGGAATATGTCATGGACTATTCTCTGCTCCCAGCTCAGATGGGGAACTGGAATGCAGACCTCCCAGTCACACACTAGTGGTGGCATTCGGGAGGCTCACGTTGCAATCTAGAGAAAATAAGCATCGAGGCAGAGGCAATACCACATGAAAATGACAGGGAGAAACAAGCAAAAGCCATGTGCTGTCTGTAGGGAGCTCAGCAAATCCGCAGCCCTACAAACCTGTGTTTAACACGGGCCGGAGCTTAAGGCAGCCTGACAGCTAGCTGGGATTTATATACATGTACTTCTACTAAAAAGTTATTTTATTGCTTTTAAAGGCAGTATCTCCACAAGAGAATGAGCTGCCTAAAGAGTAGAGTGAAAAGCAAGAGGAGAAGGAAGCATCTGAGCTGAAAAAGTCAGATCACGGAAAACTCTAAAGAAGAGCACTAGATGCACAGTCCTCCTCATTAATCTTGTGGTTAGCCCATCTCCCTTAGAAGGGACTACCCTTCTGTAAGGAGAAAGAAGTGCAAATATACATAGTCTGAGCTAGAGATAATTTCATTTGAGATTCTCTGTTTCCCAGGTTTATTTTAAACAAGCAGACACCCCCCCCCCCCTCCCTCCCCTTCCCCCCCCCCCAGTAAATATTTCCTACTTTCTTTGGTGTCATGTCAGATTAAAACTGGAGTATCTTTCAGAGACCATGTGAAAATGGTTCTATTTTTGCTGGGTAACTGTCATGAATATCAATATACTAAATAGAACAGACTGTGACAATAAAAATGTTGACTTCTGTGGCTGCTGAAGGAGTGACATTAAGTGACTCTCACTGATATTTAATTTGCAAATTGAATTGCACCTATTGAGGGAGGGGAAAAGCAGCAACGCTTGTGTTGATGAAAAAGTCTGCATTTGAAAACGCTCCTTATTAATGATTCAAAACATACAGTTCCTAGGAGCTGTAAACAAGTTTAGTATTCTGCACACTAATCCATAACCATTATCATATGTAGAGAACAAGAAGTTACTCATAAACAGATGTTCCCTTTGCCAAACCCATTCATTTAATGCACATTTTACTTTCCAAGTCCTAGTTAGCAACTTTCTGTGGTGGGTGGATTACATGAAAGGATGGAAAAGCAGGGAAAAGTTTGCCTGCAAAGGAGCAATGTTTTCATGACTGTTCTGAGTCTTTTCCATCTTGCCTTGTAGTGGAAGAGTTATTCATCTTGGACTTGCCCTCACTGCCCTGGAGGGCACTCAGCTTTATGCTTCCAGGCACTGTGAGGCAGTGGGAGATGCCAAACGTGTTCTGTTACCAGAGAGCTGCATCATTAACCGTGCTCTCTGCTCTGACTGGGAATGAAGCCTGGCATTCACAAATGCTTATGCCCAGAGAAGGCAATTATCTTGCCATAAGTTATAGGTGAGCTTTAAGGAAAAGGTATGCCAAAAGCAAGGGTGGAGGGAGAATTACTGCTCAAAGCATAACTAATTTCTAAGTTACTTCATGTTTCTCAGGGCCTAGTTCAGCCAGGTGTTGAGTGTCTCTAAGTGTGGAGATCCCACCACCTTTCCAAGCAACCTGTTCCCCTGGTTAAGTACTCCCATGAAATTTTTTTCCATATGTCCAGCTGGAATTTCTCTCCTTTTGCTGTGCACATCCAAGAAGTATGTGACTCAGTCTTTCCTGTAACTCCCCATAAGGAAGATGTATGCAGCATAAAGACCTTCCCTCAACCTTCTCTTCTCCAGGTTAAACAAACCCAGTTTTCCCAGTCCCTGCTCCCACAGTGAGTGCTGCATCACCACGACTATCTTGGTGACCCTCTACTGGAATCTCTCCAGTTTGTCAACGTTCTACTAGGAGCCCCAAACTGGACACAGTAGTCCAAATGCAGTCTCATGAGTACTAAACAGAGGGGATGTTTACATGGATCCTAACAAAGAAAAGGACTGTCATGAATTAAAAACCTGGCCAGGCTGTGCTGAGATCTCTCAGAACTCTGTCACTGCAATTACTTAAAGGGGGTTTCTCAAAGATATTTAAAGAAAGAACGAAAGACAATGGGCAAAAACCGAAATATGGTTTAACCATTTAAATGTAAGAAAAAAATCTCTCACTGTGAATGTGGTCTAACAGTGGAACAGTTTGCTAGAGAGGTTGTGAAGCCTCCATCCTTGGAGATACCCAAAACACAACTGAACATAGCCTTGAGCAACCTGCTGTGCCTGATCCTCCTTTGAGCAGGGGTGGGTTGATGAGGTATCTTCCAACCTCAACTCAGTTTGATTTTGTGATTCTGTGAACTGTTAAGTGAGATTAAAGCTACATGTTTAAGGCAGGTTCTAGGATGATCCACATTTGAATCTTTATCAACATGAGATGCACAAACACAAATAAAAGATTGTTTAAAAAAGAAAACAAACCAAACCTAGCCACAGAACCCACAAAAAGATGTTATTCTGGAGTTGGTGTTGGGTGGCACACAGAACCTACTTCAGATGTTACTAGGAGAGCAATTCTGTGTCAGTAATCACAGTACAGTTAGGGCAGTGTTATGGGAGAGAAGAACCCAAGCAGATTCAGCATATGGATATTCATTTTCAAGAGAGGTTTATCAAAATGAGATTTAAAAAAAAAAAAAAAGAAGAAAAAGAAAAAAAGGAAAGAAAGGAAGCAAGTCTTAAACAGAGTAGTCCAAAAGCCAGCCTGGGTGCTGTTAAAAAAACACTGTATTAAAATCTCAGGTGAAAATTTTGACACAATTTGAAAAGAAAACAATGTGATCCAAAAAGGCCATTTCACAGCTCAATAGGTACATTAAGGATGCTATCACAAGCAGTAAGTTAATGTTTAAAAAATGAGAAGCTTACCCAAATTAGGAGAACAGGAAAGCCCATAAAATAAGGCAAGTCAACCACATACCAGAAATTAAAAGGGCTAAAAAATATTGTGAGGTGAGCCTTGCAAGGACTGATAGTAAATAGTTCTTTATATAGCAAAGGCAGGAAGCCAACTAGTTTGGGGACAAATATGTAAAAGGGCACTTGGGGAAGACAAGAAAACAGCAGAAATGCTCACTGGGTTTAATGTTCCAGTCTTTTCTAGTGAAGACATGAGAGAGAGCCCCAAACCCAGCATATTCTTGACAGCAATTCTTCAGAGGAGTTAGTGCAACCTGAATTTAATTCCCTGGAAATAATAGACCAAACAGATAAGCTGGAGGTCAGTAAACCAGTAGGACCAGGCAGCAGTGACAGAATAGTTCACATGTGAAGCTGCAGAACTGGTGGCCCAAGGTGTGTAAACTGCCATTACAAGTGGCCTCTGTGCCGGAGAAGGAGGAGGGCAGAGCTGCCACTGTAGCCCCCTGGCTAGAGGGGTCTTGGGAAACAACAGGCCAGAGAGTTTGGCTTCCATCCCTCCTACAACAGCAGAGCCAAAAGACCACATACACACAGGGAAGTGTGATGTCAAGGGAAGCAGTCAACATGATTTCTGTAAGGGACAACCCTGCAACCAGTCTGCTGGAAGTCCATAGGGGTGGTAACAAGAATGTAGAGATACTGGACATACTGTATTTAGATCTTCAGGTAGCTTTTGACAGTTTCTCAACAAAGGCTATGAAGATACTAAGTCGTCATGGTCTGAATGAAAGGTCCTTTTGTGATTTGAAAATGGAAAGGAAAGGTAAGGGCTCAACTGTGGCTTTTTTTAGGATGGAAAAGCAGCGGCAACAGA
>QWTY01061911.1:0-14140 GCA_008033365.1 Pseudorectes ferrugineus
AAATGTTAGCATCTGACAATGTTTCCACAATTTTCGTATATTGAAACAGGTTTTATTGGTAGTAGTTCATAGTATTCAAGAAACTTCTATGAAAAATTAGGATAATTTAATAATTATAGTAAATATAATTTAATAATTTTTATTAAAATTATTATAATTATTATAATATTAATAACAAATATTTAATAATTAATAAATATAAATATTATATAACCTTATAGTACAATCAACAAATCACCACTTTCTTCTAATAAGTTTACCTCAGGTTCATTAAAAAGTGCTTCTATAGTTTTGCATCTGATTCTTGTTTAGGAAACAGCCACACGATATCTCATTTTCAAAAGAACTTATCTTTTAAAGCATATTATAAAGCTGTAGAGCTGCAGTTACAGCAGTGTTCAAGAAGTTCTTTCCATCATGTTTTTCTTAGTCTTGAATATCTGAAAAAATGTGAAGAATTCAGTGCTTTGTGAAAATTATTAACTACAAATGCACGTACAGATACTCATCACTTTACCTGCAAACAAAAGAAAGCAAATTGTATAACACTTCTTTTTAAGCAGGTTTTCCTTCTGAAAATGCTGAAAAAATTTATATTAATAGTGGCTTGTTTCTTTCTTTATCTTGAGTGCAAGTTTTCCTTGCCTTGTGATATAAAGGTAGCCATGGCAACTTAACATTTTAATCACTCCTTTGCAGTGCATTTCTTAGGTAAAGATTATGTAGAACCTGCACTTGGTATCTGAACTAATTAATTCTGCTTTCCTTTAGATAATATTTCAAGATAACTGTTCTTATTTAAAAAATAAGTAAGTGAAACAAAAATGCCCAATTGTCAAGGAGACAAAAAATTTGCACTTGAAATTTTGTTTCTGTATCCACTGACTGAAAGATAGGGATTTGCTGTGTTCATAAAATCCTCACCCCTCCTGGAGAACAAGGGAATTCCCATGACTCTATGGAAGGGCTCGTATTTCATTTAATTATATGTCAGAAGCAGTTCTGCAGGCACTGGCCTTTCAGCACTTGCAGTGTCTCAGAGAATGTTAAAAGAGCACTTAAGTTTTTTGTTTCTGGCTCTGCAACAAGGTATGGCAGGCTTTTCTCAGTGCTCTCACAGGTTTTTTTCGGACAGAATGAAAACAAGTGTTGAACTCTTTCCCTAATCAATAAACAATTTTTGATTGCTGTATTTATGTGGGAAACAGGCATCTGTTTGTAGTAACAGTGTTGGTAGTTCTGTGCTTGTCAAGTCTGAAAATGAACCTTTTCCCTTTGAATCTTGGATTTGTGAGTGCTCCAAACCATTACAGAGAGCAAAGCAGTTTGATAATGGTCTTTATCATTAAGTGGTACTTTGGGTTTGTACTTTCAGCCTGTGCTCCTTGCCAGGTGATAACTTATTTAGCTGTGCATTTGGATATTATTCTTGAAACTCACTACTATGAATATTGAACACAATCTGTGGTCCTCTAATCACTTAAGCAATCCTTTCAGCAAACTCTTTGCTCAGAGCTATGGCCCACATGCTTCACATTCTGTGACTGCAGTACGCCAGTGTGATTGCCTGCCTAATAAAAAATGTCATTATTTTTTTCTTTAGGGTAAAATTTTAATTTGCCTCCCTTCTTTATTTTGAAGTCCTAAATCAGAAGCCAGGAGCTGGTGATATCAATGAGTAGATGAGGATTTTGAGTTGTGTTCATCTCCTGGATGGTGAAGTCGACACATGCTCAGCTGGTTGCCAGAAAAGAACAATGCAGTTTCTTTGTGTCAGATTGGTACTAAACTTCTTCAGGACAGCTGTAAACCTCTAGTAATAAATTTCCTTGCAAATCATTGGGATGTTCTTAGGAATTCCCCAGCCTGTTTTTTTTTTTGATTCCATTGGAGTTAGTAAAATAAAATTACCATGGTAGTTTTTTATGTATATTTGTGAAGCAGTTGTAAAACCCAATTATTTCACAGCAGTTATTAAGAGTTGAGAGTCTATTTTTTTTTTTTTTTTAAGAATCTGATTCATATTAATTAAGTGAAAAAAAAATCATATGTACAGAGCTTACTATATAGGAATCACAGGCCAGCTGACAAGTATTTTTGTGACACATTGGTGCTTAATTCATCTTTGAGCCATGTGCTTGCTATATCTCTGCTTCAAGCAGAGGAAAGAATTTCCAGTTCCCCTTCCTGGGTCTTGCCAACCTTCTCTGCCTCTCTGCTGGAGCAACTGCTTAAGCAAGAGAAACGTTTGGAGTGAATCCACCTCTGCAATTACAGAGCTTGCTGTAATGTGGTGCTTCAGCCTCCTTACCCAGTGCTTGCTGCTGTGGCTTTGAAGGGAGGGCGAGGAGGCAGGAAGAGGGTTAAAATAACCGTGTGGTTTCTGTTTAGGAGATGTTGTCAGTGGGTAATAATTTAGTCAGGGGTTGTCAGTGGCCTGCTGCAACTAATGGAAACCTGCTTGAAACACGTGTGGAGCGAAGGCAGCCTTGGGCATTTTGTGTGTTCTGTGTGGGGGGATCAGGAGCAGCCTGGGTGCACAGCACTCCATCTCTCTGTGCTCGTGCTTTAAAGGGGTCACTCAGTCATTCAGAGAACTGGAAGGATGGGTGGCTTCAGAGGGGCACAGCTTGCTGCACTTACAAATGTCAAGGCAGAGATGTTATTTCAATTGCAGGCATTTGGGAAGCTGGGAAAGATGGCTCGTGGCAGTAAGGGCAGAGACAGAGTAGCAAAAGTGCTGCATGAGGGTTTGAGCGTGCAGAAATTGGGGAGGCAAAGGTTTTATGCACCTTTTATGTCTCTTTCTGTGGTCTTGCATGTGAATATGTCAGCATTTGTAGGTGTTTCTTGTATGTCAACTGTCTGGAAAGAACTTAGTTCCTTATTGGCAATTGTGCCCATGCAAGGAAACACGGATTTAAATGGGGCAGCAAACGCAGCAGCACTGGTACTTGATTTCCTTAATATACAAGAAGAAATAGATTTGGTCTGAGCCTTCCCCAAGCTCTCTGGACAGCCTGGCTGGGAATTACTGTGAGCTCTGTGCCGAGTGCCAGGCACCAAGCTTCCCAAACTCGCAGAGCAGCTGAGCAATTTGACTGTGCTTTTCGCAGCCCGGCTGCCTGGGACGGAGCCAAATTAGACAGCCAGTTTCTCAGTCTTGGTATGTAAATAAAAGAGGGTTGTGTCCCTAAGTATCAACCCCTTAGACTGGAGGGAAAACAACTAAGAGGGGTTAATGAATGAATTCCCTAAACCACAGTGCACTAGAAGAGGGGGCAGGAGAGAAAAGAATAAGTTGCCTTTTTTATTTTTTATTTTTTTTAAAGGGAGCAGGCACTCATTGCACTTAATCAAGTGGAGAATAATCTGAGTCAAAGGCCTTTAATTATGTTTTCATTTGGTATGATTTTTGTTTGTCTGACGGATCTCTTTGGCAGCCATGCAAAGAGGTTCTGCTATGTTTAGAGCTGTTTGTATTCGATATATGAACTGTTACCCACATCTTTAGGCAAAGAGTTCACACAGAGAAATGAAAATTCACCTGCACTTCTCTAAGGTGACGGAGTCAATCCCCAAATGGCTGCAAACTGTATGTGTGTACGAGAACTTTGGATTGCAGAACACAGTGGTAAATGCTGAATGTGCAGAATGGCTTAATTTCCTGTGTGCAGGGCTGAGCAAGGTTATTAAGAAGCCCTTTCAAGTTTAAGGTTTTCCCCAGGGAAACTCCAGAAACACAGCTGCTTGAAAGGAGAGAAAGAGAGGGAGGAAAAAAGTAAGAATAAAAAGGAACTGAAATGTGAAGATGCTGGCTGTGTGCTGCAGAGAAGCTGGAGGCAATATTTTGCACAAACCTGAGATGAGGCAAGATACCAGCAGCAGGAATGGGAGGAGGGATGGGGCTCTCAGTGCTTGCTCTTGCTCCTTGTGCCTTACTCAGACATGTGGCAGGTGTAGAGTTGCTGACACACGGTGGAATAAATTCAGTGAGTGCTGAGCAAGTGTTGAATCAACAGCTGTGGATGAGAAAAGGAAGAGAGAACAAAGTACGGGTTTATTCTGACTGGTTATGTTTTGGGGAACCTGTACGTGAAACTTCGGTTTGGTGACTTTGCTGTATCACTGGAAATATCCATGTGAGTGGAATCTAGTAGCTGCTTCCTGGTGCACCTGAAGGGATGTTGCTCTGGAGAGACAGGAGTGTTTCTGGAGAAAGCAGCAGCCAAAGTCAAAGAAATGGGATAGACAAGTCATTTAAAAAGATAAGATTTCTGAGAGGCTTTCTAGAATTTTTCTAAAACAACTCACGAGAAAAACCTTAAAGTGATGTAGAAATTGAGGAGAAAGCAGCACAGGGATCGGGATGGGTGTAATTTTTGAGCTCTCTGAAGTGAAGCAAGTTGATTCCGTTAACACTTTGCAAAGTAAACATTTGCTTTCAGTAGTGTCACCTGTGTCCCTAAATAAGTCCCATCTATTCCCACCCTTGCTGTGTTGTTTTGGGGAAGGTGGTGTGCGTGCACCACACAACTGCTACGCTGAGAGTAAGAATGGCTCTCGTGTGTGTGGATCAGCATGGAAACACCAACACACTTCAAATCCCCCGACGTTGTTTTGAACTAAGGTGTGATGCCTTCCTGCAGTGGGGTGCCCTTAGAGAAAGGCTCTAGCATGAGGAACAGTTCCATGTAACTGCATTATGTCAAAGTCTTGGCTGACTTATTTCCTTGGCCAACTTAATTATTTTTATGAAGAATGCCATGTAGTGTCAGAAGCAATGAGATGCTGGAATCCTATATCTAAAACGAGTTTAAACTTAGTTATTGCTATAGTGTCAGTTAAAAAAAAAAGTCCCAATGTCAGCAAGTACCTGAGAAAAGAAAGTGTAAAATAACTAAATATGTTTGTATAGTACAGCTTGCCAGTTTCAGCTTCCACAAGTGACTGATTTTATTTGGAAAGGGTAGGAGTATTTTAGGTTAGACTCTTTTACATTCTAGAACTGGAAGGTTTCATAACCCACACTGTATTTTGAAATGTGTATCAGATGGTATAATTTAAAAAAAAAAAAAATTAAATTCCTCTTGTATTCTCATACAAAGAATACAGGCAAAGGGATTATAGAGTTACTTCAGAAGTGGCCAAATGAATTTCTACCTGAAAAGGTAGAACAGAGATACCAACACCATCACAGTGTCTTTGTGCAGATAGTGGAATTAGATGATATTTGTATTAAGGCACATTACTGCTGGTTCCATATTTTAATGCTGACAGCAGAGGATGACACCTTCTTTAGTGTAATTCACTTTTTTAAAATCACCTCTATGCATTGTGAATTATATTGCAGGTGTCTGTACTTTGACATGCATTTCATTCAGCTTAGGTTGCTTTTTCTTTCACCATTAGTATTCAGAATCATATTTATTCTTATTTAAACCTTGTTGAATTCTTTATCAGCTCTAAGTAGACTGAAAGGCAAGTGCACAGCCTTCAACGTGATAAATTTTGTGCCTCATTTTTTGGGTACTCAGTACGAAATGTCACGAAAACATAAATTTTTTTTAAAAATTGGGTTAGTCATAATGAAGTATTTTCATTATTGGGTTCATTAGCTTATAGTTCTTTAGAAGAATAATTAGCTGAATAGTTAAGCCTGGAAATGCCCAGCACTTCTGGAAATGAATTAATATTTCTGAGACTTCCAAACTTCAGCCTGAAGTTTTCTGGAGTAAAAACGTAGGTGTCTAATATGTTTGGAAACAAATATATTTTCAGCCCCCAGTTTCATGTAGGCAGTGTGCTGTGGTTACAGCCTATCTAACCATGGGAAATATTCCTTCCTCTGTTCAAAGATACATCTGTGTATCATGGAAAGTGGTTTTTGACCTGTAACTAGAGTCTGATGATGGCAAACTTGTTCATCAAAGTGCTATTACAGGGCACAAGGAAATGCCCATGTTCGTGTTTGAAGGTGCAGAACTTTTCCTTGCAAAGGGCAGCTTCTATCCCAGTGGGCTGCTCCGTTTCTTGTTGCTGAACCTCAAGACAGACGCGGCAAATGACATTCAAAAATCACCAACAGTGGCAGAAGCAGCCGCTCTGAAGAGCACAGATGAACAAACAGGAGCTGTTGTAGAGCGAGGAGTTACCTGCCACAGGAGTGACCTTCATCTTAATATGCGCTTGTCTGTATTGATTTTATCTTACAGCATGTTATTGAACACAAAAGCAAGATGAGCCAAATCCCCCTTATTGTTCTTGAATGCTGCAAGACTCCTTATATGAATAAGGGGACTAGGAGGTGACTCTATAAAAAGAATATTTAGCTGGGTTTTTAGATCATCTGCCAGATTCTAATCTCTGTAGGCATAGAAACAGGGTTTTTTTCTTTGACAGCCACGCATCTGAAATTAGAGTTTAACTCCTACAGTTGTCAAAATAGATTTTCTGTGGTTTCAGAGCTTTTTCTAGCATCAAAAGAATATTCAGTTTAAGTTTCATCCCTGTCTTATGAGGACTTAGGTTAGATTTTTCTATAGGCTGATTTCTTGTCCTTAGTTACAAGATCTGGTGCTGCTTTTATGTCCCCAGTTCTTATAATTTCTCCTAAAGGAAGCAGAGTTTAAAACCAGGCAGTTTGGATGATGAGGGCCATTGGAGGTTATGTCTGTACAGTTGTTGTCAATCAGTGCCTGGAACTCTACGTAATTTTTTTGCCAAATTTCAACCTAAGGGCCACCAAGGCAGTTGAAAACTTCCAGGCTAATGTAGATCAGAATGAAGATTTTTATAACAGGAGGATCAGGAGGATCTACTGCTCAGCCAGGAGAAATTTCCAGAGGTGGCCCAGTGACTTTATGACCTGACTGTGGCAGAAACTTTGCCTATTTTTTTTTTTAATCCCTTCACTATTTCCAGCTTCTCAACAGAATACAGCTCAGAAATATACATGGGGTTTATTGAACAAAAAAGTTCAATCAGCTCAGCTAAGACGATGCAAAACACTTTATTCTCAAATTTTAACCCACAAAAAGAAAAAGCAGCAGGTTTGTAAATTCCCATTTGGGACTGTGCTATAAGTTCTGTAGGCAGAGAGATAACAGAGAGAGGAAAGATCATATCAGAATATTATAAGAAAGAATACCCTTGCTCTGAAATTAAAATTTTTGACAATAATGGTCTTGTAAAAATGTGAGCAATATAGAGGACACCAAATATTATGCAGCTATAAGTGTGAAAATAATTTAGGCAAAATAGGAAGACCTCTTTTTTAATGCCTTTATCCAAGTGAATCTAGGAAATTGTTCCATTTATTTTAAATTTCTGGACACCTTCTCTTTCCTGCAGTAAAATATTGTGTTAGTATTTCTTATTCCCTTCACTCTAGGTAGCCGAAATTTATGCATGGAATTAAAACTGCCTCCCACATTGAGAGTCTGTCCATTTGAGATCCTACTCAGGAAATTAATTTTCTGTTTCAGAGGTAGAAGAGCAGGTAAAGACCTCAGTCATCTTCTCTGTCATCCTGCTTCAAAGCAGGATCAACTGTTCCTCTTTTCATCCCTGGCAGATGAGCACATAACTGCTCCTAAAGATCTCCAGTTATGAAGTCTCTGCAGCATCCTCAGGGAAATCTATCCTGAGCTTAAGTGTTCTTACAATTAGAAAGATTTGCCTAATATCTAACCTAAATCTCCTTAGCTGTAAGTTAAGCTCATTAATTCCTGTGATATCCCAAGTAAAAATGGTGAACAGATTCTTTCCTTCCTTTTGGTACATTAAGACTGTTATCAAATCTCCTCTGTCTCTGCTTTTCTGTAGCCTAAGAATCAACAGTTTTTAAAAACTCGTCTTCTAGGACAAATTTAATACCATTGGTTCTCATTTTTTTTTCCTTCTATTTTTTATCTTTAATTTTTAAAAATTACTTTTGCAAATTGTTTAGCTTTTCCTTGGACAGCACTGGGATACAATATTTCAGGTGATATCTAGATGAACTGTTATTCCTGGAAGACAGTATGTTTTTATGCCTCTGAGGAAATTGTTCCTGTTCTTGTAAGGCCGCGACATTTACTGAGTCATAAACAACTTATGATCTGCTGTAGCCTCTGATCAAGTCTTCAGGGTTCCTAGTTAGCTGACTATTCACCATATTTTCTTTGTGCCTCTACATTTCTTTTCTCCTTTTTGAACTGCCCTCACTTTTCTAGATTACTTCTCCAATTAGTCATATTTTTTTCTGGGGATGTTTGTTTTGTTCAGGCTACTTTTGTGTTCTTGTAGAACTTCTTGTGCTCCTTTACTTTCTTCACAAAAAGATGTGCACTCTATAATCCTGTTACTGAAACCATCAAACAGGAGCAGCCAAGGGAGTCACTGAAGGAACCTGACTTGATGTTCCCTCTCTAATGGTGGGCACCTAACAAGTGGAGAAAATTGTTTTCCATCCCTATTAGTACTGCCTCAGCAGTAGATTAATCTAGTCCACAAGGGTTTTAGTTTGGTGACTTTTATTTGTTGCCTTGTTTTTGTTTTCCTTTTTTTTTTCCAAGCTTGCTCAAAAGAATGTCAATGAACTTACAAGTATCAGGAAATTTAACATATATCTTTTTCCCCCTTCTTTCCCTTTTCTTTTCTTTTCTTGTTTTTCATATGTCCATTACCTTCTATAGAAAGAAATTAAATATATTTCTGGTGACTACTTTTTTGCCAAATCTGTTTCTCATCATCTAGAAGCTGACAACTAGTTTGATTATTTATCTTAGTACTTTCCCAGGAAAGTAATCACACTTTTCTGGAATTGTCTGACCCTTGTTTGTGTCTCCTGGTTTTTAAATGCAGATAGACACAACATTTTTCCCTTTTTTGCCTGTCTAGTACTCCACCATTTTCATAAGTTGCAACTGGTAATTAATTTTGACATTGCCTCAGTCAGATCTGTAATGAAGTAAATTCACCCTAGCTGTTTCGAAATTAAATTTAACTTATCTAAATAGTCCTAGATTATTTTTCATATGTTTTTGCCCTGATTCACTGGTATTAGCTGTACTGGCAGCCTGCTTGTAATTATATCACTAGTGCAGACTGAAGTAAAAAGATATTAAACTTTTTGGCCTTCTCGATTTTCCTCTTTCTAGATTTTCTTCACCATGCAGTAGCAGATCAGTTTTATTATTATTTTTTTTTCTTCCCTTTCGCTGCATGTGTGTCCTTCTCATACTATTAATACATTTTCAGAATCACTTCAGTTAGCCTGCTGTGTCTGTTTGCTCTTAGGTTCTACATTTTCTGTATGTACTTGTGCTATTCCTTTCTACTTATCCCTGGTAATTAAAAACCTTTTCAAATTTCTGGCCTTTGAAGTGAATAAATAAATAAATTTGTGCCTTAGTGAAGTGACATCTTGATAATCATCTGTTTCACACTCAGATAATCTGTCTTTAACTGTCCTATTTTTAGTAAAGGAACTGCTGGTTCTCCTTTATCTTTACATTTCTCTCTCTCTAAGCGTATTCAAAGCATGTTGAATTCTGCTTTCATGAAGTCTTTGGTTTCATTTAGTCTTATTCTCTCTTTTCATTCCAACATGACTGTCAACTACACTTTTGTGGTGACTCTTATGGGTAAATAAACGTGTTATTACCACTGCAGTGATTATATTGAGGATATACTCTCTCTCAAGCAACTGGACACATGTGTGGACTTCAAGGAAAAGTGTGAGTGAAGTGATTTCTGTAGAAATGGAAAAGGGTTCAGGAGAAGAGGATCCTACAGACAAACTTGGGCAATGCACATGATGTCACAGAGCTTGAAAACTGTTATTTGTTTGTATCACCAAATTAAAAATAGATGTAAGTTTTATATTACGTTTCTCTTGGGAGATACTTTCTCTTTTTTTCCTTCTTGGAAACTTATAATATTTCATTTAGGTGTGTTTTCCCTCTTTGACTGTGAAACCTGATTCTTCTGCAGACACTGCTGAGTTGGTATTGTATCACAGAGGAAACTGCAAAAGAAGGGTGAAGGGAAAATATCAAAATAATATCCACTTCTATGAGAAACTACTAAGTTAATTATATGATTGATCTGCACATGTTTTAAGGTGGAGTTGGCTTTTTTCAAGGTATTCTTTTGATGATTGCTGCTACATCTGACCCAACATCACATTACATAATTGAACTAATATCCCATGCTACAGAGCAACTTTTTCTGGAAAGTCTGGAGGCAAAAAGCAGGACTGATATTTTCACTTTAAGAAGCCTTTCATTTCAGGATCTTGCTAAAAAAAGATTACACACACTGATTTTCCATTTATAAGTGCATAATATAAATTTTCTTGCCTCAGAACAATTCCATTCCCTTTCCCGTTGAAGTTTCTGTAAGATATGTTAAATTAGATGGGTAAATGATTTGGCAAAATTACTACAGAAAGGCCACTGAGAACATACCAGTTCTGACCATTATTTGTAGTATTTGGGAGTTTTAGGAGAACACAGTAGATGTTCTTCATAAAAGTTGAAGATTTATGTCACAGGAGAATAGGGTTTTTTGAATGTTTTATGTGAAGTAGATATTCAAGATATTTGTTGTATGAAATATAATTTTAAAAGTCTCTGTTGGAGATTCTCTTTGTTCCTCACTCCTATGTCTTGCCTGCATCTGCAGAGGGTTCTGTAGTTATTTCAGTGATAGAGAATTCCAGAAAGGACTAATTCAGTCATTCCTTCCTGAATCATTTGCATATAGTAAAAGCAATTAGTAAACTCCAGGAGTTTGATGGATATTGCCGGTACTTCATAGACTTCTTGCTTCACATAGGGAGAAGGGGGAATGGCATGTATTTTTTTTTTCCCTTTTATTAACTACGAAATTGAAAGAGATCTCATATTTTAATTTCACAATGATATCTGACTTGTCATGTTTCTCTGTGCACTATGTACTGTATAATCTTTAAATCAATGAATTTTCTGTTTTGTCCTAAAATGCTACACACATCAATGAAGTGACAAAAATGGGTTTTAGGCATATTTTAGATGCCTACTATACCTGTCATAGTGAACAAGATTATAAGCATCTGAAAATAGTCACTGACCATAACTGGGAGCTCAGCTGTAATGGAAATGCACCATCTTGAGCAGTTTTATAAACATAAAATATTAACAAACCCTCTGTGTCAAATAATAAGTTAATAACACCTCTTGGTAAATGCTCTGATACTTTTGTCTGCTGCTGCCACTTCACTTTTTGCTTTATATAAAATAGTTTGGGTATGGATCTTCATCCATTGAAAAATACATATAGCATCCACAGTAAGAATTTTATTTCTTGTTTGTGGCAAGGACAGGTTCAACATGCATCAAGATAAACTTGCAATGTACTCAGCACACTGCACTGGATCCCTCTATTGACAGTAATTTATTCTAGTTTTAAAAAATCAGCAACTTTTCACTTAGTAATATGTTAAAAATGTGAATGGAAAAAATCGTGTAGTGCCATCATCCTTAGCTAGTTATCTCATACTTTGGAAATTTGTTAAATTAGCTGTGATATTCTGATTGAACAAGCCTGTGTTAGGTGTTTCTTCTCTTTTACCTGTCTGTTCTCTGTAAGGATCATTCTGCTCTCAGAGAATTCAAGGAAAGTTTTTTTCCCGTGTTGTGATGGCACTCCATAAAGCAATTGCCTTGCAGAGGCCAGGCAGCAGCAAAAAAAAAAGAAGAATTTACCTATCTTGATATAATTACAAACTGGAGGGACAACAATTTTTTATAAGAATTTATGTTTTTATAGAAGGAAAGTTTGAAAAAAATAGAATGGAAAGAAAAACATGGATTGAAATTCTCTTCTGAAAAGAAATGGAAGCTAAATCACACATCCAGAACATAGCCTGAACAAAATGTTCCTTTATGTACTGAAAAAATCTCAAGATTTACTGTGTATTTTCACCAGAGATGGATTTGAGTCAGGCATTAATTCAAACAACGTTTAACTTGATATAAATGTATCAGGGAGTCAAACTTAGATGGGAGTTCTGGGGCACTTTGTGTGGGTTTGGGACTGGCCCAAGGGTGACCCTGACAAATGTGAGTGCATGCAGGGTTATGGGGATGGTGGGGTGCAACACAGGATGGGTGAGCAGGGGCTGAGAGAGCAGGGTTTGTCCAGCCTGGAGCACAGAAGTGCCAGGGAAGATGTTCCTGTGCTCTACAGTGGCTGAGGAGGGGTGCAAGTCCTGATGGAGCTGGACTGGGTATGCAGCAACAGGTCCAGAGGCTACAGGTGGGAATATGGCAAATTCCAACTGAATGCAAGGGGAAAAAATCACTGTAGGAGTGGTAAATTTTTGGGATGAGGCTCACAGAAGAATGGAGATGTTTAAGACTCTCCCAGACACAGCCTTTGGCAACCTGCTTTATCTGCACTTGCTTTGCACGAGGGTTTGGAGTAGAGACTCAAGAGAGCCTGTCTACCTTTCTGTGGTTCTGGGCGTCACAGTCCAAATACAACTCATTCAGTTTTGTCACATCTTTGCCTTTGTCAGTTCAACTGGCACTGGAGAGAGCAGTGCATCTCCAAAGACCTTTGGAATGAAATATTCAAGAAGGCTTCTCAGTCAAAAGCCTGAAGAATTTCAGATAGGCAGACTTTTAAGTTCTTCTAAAACCCAAACAAACTTCAACTCCTACACTGTTGCAGTCTGTCCAAGTGTTTCTGAACTTACCTTTTAAATGGCCCACCAGCCTATTAAATGAATTTTAAATGGTAAACCTGACTTCTAAGCTAAGAAATACAAAATGAGCCAGACTGTGCTCATAACCATATTAGTACATGCATTTGTTACTTGGTGATGAGTCCCAAAAGGAGCTGCATCTTGAAAATTGTGTTGTCTAACTTCTGAATATTCACTTTATCCCTTTATGTGCTTGATTAATATCTGCATAGCTACTTGTATAGATGTAACTAATTTTTTTTTTTTTGTAAAATGCTATAAAATATGAAAATAGCATTGTATAATTTCTGCAAGGTTATATACCTTTCTGTTCTTTTTTCCAATCTATTGTAGACAGACAAGAGGGGTTTTTTTCCCCCTTCCAAAATTAAATAAACTTTTAATTAAATAAAGATTTTCTCTTCAAAATGGAGTCTACAAATATCTAATCCCAGAGCTAAAATTTCTCAACCTTCCTCTTCTTCTGTGAGATGTTGCTATGGTTATTACCCTGCTGGGTAGTGAAATGCAGTAATTTGTTTAGCAATTCCTTTCTTCCACAATACTGTACACACATAGAGGAGGCTTGCATTTACCAAGTGCATCAGTGTGACAAGTCTGCTGTTTTTCACAAATCCTTCTAATGTAAGTCATGGTTTGTAAAGCACATATATTTTGAGTTAGTAACTGAAGTTCTTATCCAGCAAAAATAAATTTCTCTGGTAGCAAAAATAAGTTTATAGAAAGCTGTTCCAAGTGCTGACTGACTTTCCTCCTCTCTGCAGACGATGTGAGGAGCCTAGAAGGGGCAGCAGATGTTATGTATGATATCTTTTTGAATTCGTGGGGCGTTACTAGTTAGTTGACTAAATAATCAGACGCTTGAAAGAAGCTTGGGTCATAATTCAGGTTTCATTAAGAGCACTAAGGGGGATTTGCACTAACACCTGTTTAAGAAAAATGGTAATAATAAGAGTATTCTTGTTGCATCTGTTCTGTTTCAGTATGATCTGACTTGCTTCACGTCTTGAAGCACAACTGTAATATAAGTGGTAAGCAATGGTAAGATTTGCAAGGGTTTCTTTGAGCACGGCTTGCATCTTCAAAATGGCTCAATATCTAGAACCCACTTGGTTTATAGGCTTCTTCAAACATTTGGGCTGCGTTGAACATAAAAAGTTTGAAAATGTAGAAGGTTTTGTCGTGGCAAACAAACAGTTTGGGGTTTACTTGCTTGGTGGTGGTGCTTCAGCTGCAGAGAACTATGATCATTGTGTTAAGTAAAGAAGGTGCTGCACTGCAAGGCCTAAGTGAGCAAAGAGAAAGGGAGTGACAGTCAATAAAAAGATGCAAGGAAATAGGCTGCAGGCTGAGCAAGAGTGGGTTTTATTTGGACAGAAAACACAGCAGGCTGATGTTTGGAAA
>QWTY01061920.1:0-13609 GCA_008033365.1 Pseudorectes ferrugineus
AGCATCCCTGAGGAGTGTGGAGCCCCGGGAGCCCGCTGGGCACAGCTGTCCCCAAGGTCTGTTGTGTCCCCAAGGTCTGTTGTGCCCCGGTTCCAGCCGTGGGACCTGTCTGGCTGTGCCCCACTGCCTCCCCTGCTTCCTCCTGGAGTCACTGCCAGACCCTGCAGAGCCCTTCCGTGGGACTGGGGAAGGATGTGCCCAGAACCTGGGGGGCTCCATGGTCTGCGCTGCTGGCATTTTCTGCCCCACCACTGCTGGCTGTGCCCTCCTGCTCCCTCTTGCTTTGGGCCGTCCCTCCTGCACTGGAACAGTTCCGGAGTGGCACTGGTGTCACTGGGAGGAGATGGTGGATAATGAACGTGTCAGTGGCCGGGTGACAGGGCTGGGCTGGCAGGGGAAGGGGAAGGGGAAGGGGAGGGGATACCTCGGGAGCTGTTTTAATCACACGTTCATTACTGAACGCTGGGCTGGGGGGTGGGATGAGAGCCTGGGCACCTTCCCCTGCCTGTGACCTCTGCCTGGATGCAGATCGTGGTGAGCCCAGGGCAGCAGAGCTGTGCCTGGGCTGGATTTGCTACTGAAACAGCGGGGCTGGGAGCACGTTGGGCTGGAAGGGCTAATGAAGGCCCAGGGGACAGGGCAGGATTATCTTGGAAGGCAACCTGACCCTCTCCGAGGTGTTTACACTAATCACAGCTGAAGGTAAATGCAAACTCTGCCAGTTATTCTACAGGGGGATGTGTGGTCCCCACTGCTGTGTCATTTCCCTAATTAAAGCCATTCCACCAGGTTTATTATTTGGAAAAGCAAAAGGAAAATATCCCAGGCTCTCCGAACCTCCCCCTTTCCTCTTCCCTATCTTTATTATCAATAAAAAGAGAGAGAAAATGCTGTCTGGGCTTGAGGATTTCCTTCACATATGGAAGAGATTTAGAATTCTCCCGCTCCCAGCAGCTCACAAACCTCCCCTCTTACCTCCCCCCAGCATTCCCTGTCTGCTCCCTGTATTTCCCAGCTTTACGTATGTAGAAGGAATGCATGGGCTGGTTTTTTCTGCAGGTTTTTTATCCAATAGTAATTATTTTTGAGGGTTGAATCACAGGCATGTGAATCATCTTGCAAACAGCTTTGATATTTTTACGTGTGAGCCAGTTCTGGGGGCATTTGCATTTCTGTGCCTTTCTCCTGGCCCTGGCGGGGCTGCCCGGTGTCCGCAGGGACTGCACCTGCTGCTGCGCCGGGGTCAGCTCCCGCCGGGATCACATGGCCAGGGTTTCACATGGACTGGCCAGGGCTTTGCTTTCATGTGCAGTATTTTTTTTCCTCGCAGCCCTCGGAGCTCGCGGCCTTTCCGTGGCTGGGATCAATTAAAGGCTCACCAGGGACTCTCCGGCGAGGGCTCTTCCCTTCCCTGGCTGCCTGTCGGTGTCACACCAGGGCGTTCAGCTGTTCTGACCCCGCTGCAGCAGCTCCCAGGGCAGGAAACCTTTCCTCCCCTCCCTTCCTGTGTCTCCCCCAAGCCCCGAGCTCTCCGCCCCTCATTCCATCTGCGAGCTCTCCCAGGGCTCTTACGCAACTCCTTGGATTTTGGGATTCTTGGCTGGAGGCGGCTCCAGGGGAGAGCCAGGAGGGGCTGGATGGGTGGGGGGAGAAGGATTTGGTTTTGTAACTCCGCTGACCCTGCTCAGCCACACAGAGCGGAATCTCCCCATCTCTCCAGAAGGGAAGAAATATCCCCAGTGTTTTCCATCTTTCCGATGCTCCTTTCCTTCCATGGCAGAAGGATCGGGCTTCCGGACTTCTCCGCTCCCAGAACCTGCTGCTGTTCCCAAGTTCTTGGTTTTGTTTTTTTCTTTAATTGCAGCTGCATCTCTGGACTCGGGTAACTTTAAATCATGTGCTGGTACCCATCCGATTTTTCCCGGGGAAAGGAAATATTCCTGTCTGTGATTTTCTAAAAACAAAGCCACCCCCCACCCTGACAATACTTTTGAGAGGCAATGAAAGCAATTAATGGTGTCAAAAGACCCTGGGAGGGTGGAGTGGGGAGGGAGGGAGGGCCGGGCTGACGCAGGAGCGAGCGGAATTGTCGGGGGAATGGAGGGTTATTGACTCCAAGTCCAGCTGTGCTTCGTTAGCTGGAACCATAACCCACAAAATTAATCTTTAACAATGTATGAAGGGAGGGGAGCCCTCGAACACGAGGCTGTTCTGCAGTGCCCTCAACACTCAGCCCTCGCAGAGGCTTTGGAGAATTGCGGAGACGTTTGACTTTCTGGTTACGTTAATTAAAGAGCGGGAAAGGGATGTTCTGCTCCCCATCCAAGGGCTGCGGGAATCCTCGTGTTGGGAGAGGAGGGTGCAACCTCCAAGCTGAGTCAGTGTTGGGAGACACCTTTGGCTGCTCTCTGGCATTGCTGGGGTTGTTGGAGGGTTCCTGGGCCATAATTCTGCATCAGCACCTGCCCTGCCCGGCTGTTCCCCCACGGGGGTGTCTGGGGAGCAGCTCCTCACTGGGGATGTGCCGGGCGAGTTCTGGGGAGGTTTTTGTGTTTGCAGCCTGGACCAGAGCCCTCTCAAGTCAATGGCAAGACAATTGATTTTGGAGCAGTTCTGGGCCAGGCTTCTGGCTACCTTTGTGCTTAATTTGGAAGTGATGTGTATCTGCTGGTGGATTCCTCTAAAGAGATTAGGGAAGTGCAATTGATTCCAAACTGGCTATAGATGAATATAAAAGGCAGAATTGATTGGCTTAGTCTATTTGAATTTTCTGGGGATGGCGGGATGTAGTAAATAAATAAATAAAACACCTCAAACCTGAGGGTAAAAATACAAAACAAACAGGACTTTTAAAATTGCATTGCGGGGGCTGGAATTCCAGGATTTACCAGGAATAGCCCTGGTTCTTCTCCCCTTTTGGCTGAGTCTGCTCCTGTTCCTGAGGTGGCTTTGGGCAGCGGCTGCGCTTGGGGCACATTCCCTGTGTGCACAGAGCAGGAGAGGGGCAGGACTGGAAAAACACAAAAACACCTTGAACACAAAATGTATTTGAGGGCAGGAGATGCACGGTTCATAAAGTGCATGGTTTGCCCCACAGTTTCCCATTTTTGTGCCATTTTTGGCCCACTGCTCCCCTCTCCCCTGGGTGCTGCTGCTCACAGACAGCTGTTCCTGGCTGGGACCTGCAGCTCAATGGGAGAAGCCAGTGTGGCTCCTTGGGGTGATGCCTTCCAGATGGGTTTAGCTCGTTATCACAGCGATTAGGGCTGCCCTTAATGACCACAACTGGAATTTATTGACAGAGGTAAACAAGTTTTTTGTTTGGTATTTGTGGAAAGTTCTTAATTTGTTTAATTAAAAAAACGTGGGCTCTTCTATCAGCGCTCCTCCCCTGCAGAGAGCCTGACTGGCTTTCCCAGGACTTCTGCCTTTTGCCAGGTTTATTTGGAAAGTTGAAATCAGTTTTTTTCAGAGAAGCTGTTACTATTTAAGTGTTCCTGTGCATTTGTTGGCCCTGTTTCACACACCTTTCCCCCTGTCCAGAGAATGTGCACAGAACTGTGGCCTCACTTTCCCTCGCTGGGGTTCCCGTCCCAGTTCCATGATTTTGTTAGCTAAAATGACAGATTCTGTGGGGCAGTGGCACTGCAGCCTCCCTGGTTTCCAGTGTGCTCCCTGGTGTGAGAGGAGCCTGCTGCTGGCTGGCACAGGCAGGTGTCCCTTCACAGCCCTGGGTCATCCGGACCATGACTTCCCTGGGCTACTGGCAAAGCTTTAACTGAATGTTAACGTGCAGAAATTTGGTAGGAAATACTGTGGAGACAGAGATTGGTGCCTGATTCTGCTGCCACCTCCTTTCCTCTCGGGGTGGATGAGATGCAGGCTGGGAGTGAAGGGGAGGGAGAGGCTGGAAGTGCATGGCTTGGGTAGAAGTGGAAGGATTGGACACAGAAGTGCCTGTGCTGGAAAGTCCTTTGCAGAGTGAGCAAAGTGTGAGCCCTGCAGGGACTGACAGCTTCGGAGGGAGCTCCTCGGGTCCGAGATTCCTCACCAAATTCTTGTTTTCTTCTCTTTCCCTCTCGCCCTGTCCCATCCCAACCCGTTCCAGAACCGGGGCCGCCTGGCAGAGAAGAGGACGATCCCCCTGCCCCCCACCAGGATCCCCAAGAAAGAGCTGAGCTCGATTTTCTCACACAGTGAGGACAGCGAGGAGAGCGACAAGAGCAATGGTCAGCACCCCGAAGTGAAGCAGGAGGAGGATCTGCACATCAGTATCATGAAAAGAAGGTACTGCCCTGTCAGTGCTGGAGTGCAGGGGCAGAGACACAGGAGCTGGGCAGAGGGGGAGCAGCCTTGGCGAGCCAGCACTGCCCCAGGGAGTCACCTCCAGGGGCTGAGACCGCACTGCAAATGTCACATTGCAGCTCACAAAGGGCAGCTGGGTGGGGTTTTTCCACTTACCCCTGTGTGGCCTTGAGTTTGCACTGAAGGGTCTGGATTTGCAGATTATCAGTTGTGTCTCACTCTCTGTCCAGGGCTCTGTGTCTTTGTGCCCAAGGAATTGCACGATCAAGAAATCATCTGTGGGCTTATCCCCAGCTGTCTGAAACACAGAGGTGTGGGGGCCCCAAATCCTGCCTTGTGCTTATTAACCTCAAATTCTGATGTAATTTAAATTGAGGGGAATTGAGTGTTGGGGAGCAGAGTTTGGGAAGGGGTAGCAGCAAGGTGTGGGGTTCTATGTTTGATTACAGAGCATCCTGAGAGCCTCTGGGAGTGCGGGAGAAGTGATGGAGTTGCAGTAGGGAGGAGTAACTGCTTGGTTTTGGTCCAGTTTTTCTCTGTGCCATGAATATTCATCCTGGAATTGTGCAGCCTTAGAGGAAGAGGAGAAGGGATTGTCTTGAGTTAGGTCCTGGTAACCCTCACCTGGCCTCTCCTGTGAGAGAGGCCTCAGTGCCCACAATATTCAGCTGCAAAATTCTGGGTTCTCTCTGAAAAACCAGGACTTTCAGAAAATCTGTAACTCCAGGACAATGAACCCCTAAAGGCACCGTGCCTCAGCCTCCCGTGCAGATCATTGCCCCTCATCTCGGTTGTCATCTCCCTCTGATGCACACCGGGGCTGGGAGCCTGAGACAAGCCCTATAAAAACAGAGCAGAGGGAACCGAAGGCCTGTAATTGCTTTTCTAATGTTTTATGTGTTCCTTGCCTGGGAGTAGATCAGCATTTCCCCCGTACCTCCGACAGATGCTGGTACCCTCAGCAGCTGAGGGCTTGGAGCGGGGAGACAAAAGAGCAACCAGCTCTTGCCATAAAACCCTGCTGTAATTAAAGTCTGGGTTTATCATTGCAGCTGTCCAGGAGCCGTGTTCCAGGGTTATCTGCTGGAAATGGAAAGGTGTTTGGGGAATGGATCTGTGCTGTGCCCGTGCTCAGGAGCCACCGAGCACAGGGAACCCTCCTAATCAGTGCTGGTGAACTGCCCTGCTTCTCCTGCCCCCTTTAATTATGCTTTTAATGCTGCAAAATTACAGTGCTAGATTGTCTCATTAGGAGGGAGAACAACATGATAACTCCGTAATTGATAATGCTGGGCCCCCCAAATATAAAGTGCTCTTATCTTAAATCTTTAATTACTGTAATTGCTTTGCCTTGTTTATTAGGAAATGAAGGAAAAATGTTTGGCAGTCCTCAGGCAGTGATCCCCCAGCTCGCCGTGGCTGTGCTCTCAGCAGTTCTCCATCACTTTGTCTGGAGATCTCTTGGTTAAGCTTTATTTCCTTGGAGGAGAGCAGGATCCTTCCCGGCTGGGTTAAACTCTCACTGCTTTTGTGCAGTTGTTCTTTTCCTTTTCCTGGGAGCTGTGGTGCAGTGTGGGGGGAAAGCTGGAATAGTGGGGCACACAGGGCAGGCAGAACTCCTGTGAGTGCAGAAACAAGGGAAGAAAGAGACACTCAGTGCTCGGTGCCCAGGCAGGGAACATCCACTGCTCCCACCCCTGCATTCCCAAGCATTTTGTCCCTTGGACAAGGGTCACCTGCCCCCTGTGCCAAAGAGGGGGAGACTGGGCACTGCCAGCTGCTGCAGAGGCTCGGGTGGGGAGCAGCGTGCCCCCCTCGTGCTGCCCTGGTGCCGGTGCTGGCTCTGGGGTGGCCGGGGTGGCTCTGGGGACAGCAGCAGCACGAAGGCGCCGCAGCCCAGACACGACAGCTGGGCCCGCCAGGGACTGTGCCCCATCTGCTGCTGCCCTAATTCACCTGTTGTGTCCTCCCCCGGGGGCCGGGGCTTTAGTGGCCCCCACTGAGAGCAGAAATAGGTTAAACTGGGATGGGAAAACAAGGCCAGGCCTCAGCAAACCTGCGTTTTCCTCCCGCTGCCCTGGATGTGCCCCCTGCACACCTGGCAGTGCAAACACCTGCATCACTGCTTTCAGCACTTTGCCTTTGCCCTTTTCTCCTATTCCCAGTTTCATTTGTGGTGTTTCCTTCCACTGCTGGCACGAGGGAGGCTTCCTGCTGCTTTGAGGGCTGGCACTGGAGAAGGAAAGACTCTGGGGATTAGAACAGGAGTTGGAAGTTTCCTGGCTGGTCCCTCAGCTCAGCCGTGCACAGCGGGTTCCTCTGTGATGCTGGGCATTGCCCGTGGCCTTCAGAGGAGATGTGAGGCAGAGAGAACTTGCCCTGTCCTGTTCCTGCGGCCCTGGGAAGGGGCATGGACCTGCAGCTGCCACTGGAGTCCAGCATTCAGCTTGTGGCAGCTGATCCCAAAGTGCCCCTGTGCTGGGAGACTGCAGCACTCAGCTCTGGAGGTTGTTGGGACAGCGCTGCAGAGGAAAATCCTTTTCCTTTCTGTCAGATTCCAGCTTCCTGGAAATCCTGCTCCTTTACAGCCCTGCCTACAAGCAGCAGTTGTGTTGCTGGATTCCCAGGTCTGGTTGAGCTGTCCCGACTCTGTGCTGGGGATGTTTCTCTGGCTGTGAACACCGTTTTTGCTGTTTGGGGAAAAGGATGGTGTCAGTGTTGGGCATTTCTGTATCAGTGCCACCTGTGCAGTTATTTCAGTCACAGTAATGTCACAGAGCTGCACTGCTGCAGCAAGCATAGAGCAGAATTCGGGTGGAAACTTTGCCTTCAGGAAGCCTTTTTCTTGTCTCACAGACTATTGACCAAGCTGCCTTTCCCCAGTAAGATGAACTAAGATTTAGGCCAGTCTTGGCTTTTGTTAGTGCCCTCTGGATTATCCCAGGCACCAAACAAGGGAAGTGGTGGAATCACCATCCCTGGAAGTGCTCCAGGAGCGCGTGGATGTGGCACTTGGGGACATGGTTTAGTGGTGAACGTGGCAGTGCTGGATTAAAAGTTGGACTGGATGAGCTTAGAGGGCTTTTCCAACCTTAATGATTCTGTAATTCTAAATTAGACTCTGCAAATTCCATTGCTCTGCAGTAGTTTGGGAAGCTTCAACTTCCTTGCCCTCCCAGGGAGATTCCACCCAGCCCTGATAAATGCATTGCCTCAGCCTGGGAGCTTTTCCACCCCGAGGTGCAAACTGCCTGTCAGGATCTCCGTGATGTTATCCCAGGAATCTCCGGGCAGATGAAAGCCAGGGGAGCCAGGGAGGAAGGCTCAGCTTTAACAGCAAGATCCTCACATGCTGCTGGATTTAAGCCCAGCATTGTCTTGTGGGTTGATGCATTTAATTCCTGTTTTAAAGAGTGGCCTCTTCCACTGGTGTGGGAGGGGAGGGAAAGAGGAGAAATGCAGTGACAGCATCTGAGATTGCACAGGGTGGGTCAGAACAGCTTTGTCCAAGTCCCCAGCAGCGTGGGATGGTGTGGCTGAGAGTAAAGCTCACACACCTGCTCAGAGTGCTGGGAAGGTGTCATTGACCTCATGGGGATGTGGATCTGAGGGGAAGAGAGGGGAAAACAGCCACTCACTTCCCAGGGATGCTGCAGGGTAAAATACCACACGCAGCAGGAAATCCCTTCTTGCTCAGGAAGGAGGTGTGAGAGCAGCAGAAACGGTGAAGTGTAAGAAGGGAAGGAAATGAGGTCTTGCCCCACAAGTGCTCTTGGCAGCTCTGCCCATCTCCGTGTCTGACGGCTCTGCCCATCTCCTTGGCTCTGACCCTTGCAGCAGCAGTTCCGTGCTGGAGAACAACCCAGATGCCCCAATTCTCCTGCTGCAATTGTCAGGTTGTTCTTCCAGGAACCATGGATGAGATTTCCTGAATCCCTGTCCCCTCCCTGCTCAGCCTTCTGAGTGCTGGGAAATAGCCTGACGTGATACAGGGAGAGTGTGGAAGCTGAGGCAGGGATAAATGGGAAGAGCAGGGAGGAGAGAGGATCCAGCTCTGTGCATCCAGCCGGGCATCCAGAGAGTGGCACCTGCCAGGACACCTGCCCTGCAGCACTGGGATTTCCCTGATTCCATCCCGTTTTCCAGGGCACGCTGAATTCCCAGTGTTTTGGTGCTGTTGGGCTGTGCTGGTTGAAGAGAAATCCTCGATTCCCCTTCACCAGCTCTGTCCCTGCAGGGCAGGCAGCTCCACCAGAGGATGTGGGCACAACCTTGGCAATAGTTTTCCCTTCTCTGTGGCTTTGCCTGGGGTGGAAAATGGGGAAGAGCTGGCCTGGTAATTCAGTGGGTAATTCAGTAGGAAGGGGCAGCTGTGGCTCAGCTGTGGGGTTTCCTGGCACCACTCCCAGCCCCACCCATCAGAACACAGGTTCTGTCTCACTCGGCAGGTTTGGGATGAGGCTCCTCCTGCTCTGCAGCCACGGCTGCTTTTCCTGCCCAGGGCAGGGGCTGCTCCAAATGTGCAGAAGTGCCTTTGGCTTTCTGATCTCTGCAGCCTTTCGGGGACCTGCACCTGCAGGAAGTGAGGTGAACCCTCAGCCAGGAGCCAGCACAGCCAGCACAGGGTCCTGGCAGGCACTGGGAGCCCTGGAGGGGGTTTGTGTGAGGATACAGCCCCGCTGAGGCTGCTCTCGGGGGCTGGGGCTGTCATCCATCACAGTGACACGGGGACACGGCCCTCCCCGAGCTGGGGACAGCAGAGCTCCAGAGGGGACACCCAGCACAGAGGTCAAGCCCTGCCTCACCCCTGGGGTGCTGGGGCTGCTGTCTGCTGCTGGGGGGGAGAAAAAAAATCCATCAAAACCCCCAACCCCCCTGGCTGCTCTGCCTTAATTTAGGATATTGCTCATCCCAGCCTGCTACTCCCGCCTGTCACAGGCGGAGTGACAGAACCCCGAGTTAATTTCCGAGGTGGAAAATTGCTGATAATTTATTTCCAGCTGGGGAGGGAACACAGCACAGACACGTTTGGGGGTTCTGCCTCAAATGTCAGCACTGAGCTCGTTGTGCCTCCTCTGAACGGGGCCTGGGAGCTGAGACAGCCCCTGCAGCACTCAGGGAGAGGGGGTGCAGCAGGAGAGGGTCTGGATGCAGCAGGAGAGGGTCAGGATGGAGCAGGAGAGGGTCTGGATGCAGCAGGAGAGGGTCTGGATGCAGCAGGACAGGGTCTGGGTGCAGCAGGACAGGGTCTGGGTGCAGCAGGAGAGGGTTTGGATGGAGCAGGAGAGGGTCAGGATGCAGCAGGACAGGGTTTGGATGCAGCCAGGAAAGGATCTCTCGGTGCTGAGCAGCTCCTGTGTCCTGCTGTGGACACAGAGCTCCAAGTGGGGCTGGGCAAGGCAGGAATTGGGGCTGGGGGGCTGGGGGGGTCTCCAGGGGGAGCAGGGTTTGAGGGGCAGGAGATGAGCGCTGAGCCTGTGCCACTGACCTCTCTTTTGTTTGTTGACAGGATTCACACCCACTGGGATTTAAACATCTCCTTCCGAGAGACCTCTTGCAGGTACCATTTTGGGGCTCCTCTCTGTGTGGTAGGCTGGGAGTTTCTGATTTGTTGCTGGGTGCTGGTGGATGTCAATGAACATTGCTGTCAGTGCTGAGGGGTTTTTCCTTCCTCCCTTTCTTCCTCGTTCTCCCCTTCCCACACACCCTCTTTTGTTTTTATTTTGGGGTAAGTTGTGGGGTAAACAGTGCCTTTTACATGGGAAGAGAGAATTGATGAGACTTGTAAAGAAAGCCCGGTTTTGATATGTTCACTCTGGTCCCAAGAAGGTGGGAATTCATGAATTGAAGCTCTCCAGTTGCAAATGTGAATATTCCTCATATCCATGAGGGTGGGAGAGTCCCTTCACTGCCAGGGGGACAAAAAGCCTCTGGAGGGGACCCTCGGAGCCTCCTGGGCCTGCGAGGGAGTGCTGTATCCAGGTGTATCCCACGTGAGGGCTGCACGAGGAGAGGGAAGGAAAACAAAGGCAGCATTTGCCCAGAGCAAATAAAATGCATTTAACAGCCGCAGGTTAAACAGAGATTTCAGAGGTATTGAACCAGCATTCCTGGTTGGACACCACGGGATTGGGATGTGTTTTAGGCAGCAGACATTTGGCCAAGAGCCCCTATGTCCCTGTGCACGTGGACATGTGTCGTTAAATCTGAATAAAACGTCCTTTTTGGGCCTTGATTTAAGCCAGGCACAAACTCTCCCTCAGCCAGAACGGGGTTTAAGCAGCAGTGCTCGAAGTGGAGTGTTGGATGTGCAGGCTGGGGCGGTGTGCTGCAGCTGCAGCCCTCAGGAACTGCGTCTGGGGGCAATGGAACAGGGCAGGCAAGAGGGAAAAGAACATAAATCAGGCCGAGGGGAAGGAGGAGATGTGAAATACCTGGGAAATGAGATGGGAGAAGCAAACAAAAGGGGAATTCAGTGATTTAGCGCCTTCCTTTGGAAAGACTCGCAGGGAGAGGAAAGGAGAGCAGGGGAGGATTGAAAAGCAGCTGTTTGGGAAGGTGTCAAGGCTGCTCCTGACTCAGCAGAGAGCTCTGCTGTGTGCCACAGGTGACGCTATCGAGTGCCACAGCATCCTGCTGCTCTGCCCTGCCCTTTCAGGATTGATAGAGGATGGCTTTGGGGCTGGCTGGCTTTATTTTTTTCCTGGTAAGCTTTTGCCTTCTAATCTCTGAGAGCTGAAACAGGGACTGAAAGGTCAGAGGGAGTTTTTAGCAGCTGGAGGCTGAATGTGACCCCTGAGCAGCCTCAGCCTTGAGCAGGTGCTGCTGCCAGAGCTGGGCTTTGTCAGATGAGAGCCTTGGAGCTGCAGCAGGGAAACCAGGCAGGGGCACAGGGAGCAGAGTGTCCCCAAATGGGGACCTGCCTCACCCTCTGGCAGTCCCTGATTCCCCTCGTGGTCCCAGCTGGAAAAGCTGAGGTTGAGCTGAACCAGTTGGCTTTTGCCCATCAGATAAAGTCAGGGCAGAGGAGACTGGGGAGATCCCAACTGTGTGGGACCTGCAGGGCTGTTCCCAGAACTCCTGGGGACTCTGGGGGACAATTTAAAGCTGGTTCTTGACTCTGTGGAAAACTTTAAAAGTCTCCAGTGGGACACCATGGATGTGTCACCATGGCTTGCCCTGGTATGGGGAGGGCGTTTATTCAGCATCAGCCTGAATTCAGCCCATCCAGGTCATTTCTGCTCCGGGTTTGGGGAACGGGCTGCTCAGGGAAACACTTCAGTCCTCATCCTGGATCTTAAGGAATCTGGCACAGCAGAGGCACCTGAGCGGCTTCTTCCTTTCCTGTAGGGATAAGGCCAAACAAGGAGAAGATTTGGAGTGCTGAAAAGTATTACTTAATCTGAATTAATTATGTCATCATCATTTCATTAGCAGCACTTTCTGCTCTTGCATTCATTCCCAGGAAGATTTATTTGGCTGCAGGGATGGGGTAGGGAGAGGAGACCATTTATGGACTAGCAGAGATTCAAATGGTAAAGGGGAATGGGGAGATAAATAACCAGTTTTAACTTCCATTTAAAGCTAAAATTATATTTCAAATAAAGGTGAGAAAAGCTGTCAGATACCTACAAGAAAAGGGGAAAGTTTGTTAAGTGTAATTCTGGCCATGTTTGTCCCCAGGTTGTTGTCATCTGTGGTACCTCTGTCATGGGAAAGAGGTCTCATGGACCTTTTGTAGGGTATCCTAAAGGATTTGGGACAAACTGAGCATCTCAAGGCCTCTGTGTGTTGTGGAGACAGACAGGCTTGGGTGCAGCCTTGGGGAGGGTTCCTGATACCCTTCAGTTCATACAATCCTCAGAGAAAGAATCACATCCACCTGCTTTTGGATCCAAACTTCATGGGCGTGGTCCTGGAGTTGGGGATTTTCTGAGCTCCCTCCTCACACCCTTCTGTGGGGTTGGGATGATTTGGATGTGTCCTGAACACCTCGGTGGTGTGAGGGGCTCCTGTGGGTCCTCCTTCCCTCTGCTCGGGGTCTCCCCTCCTGCCCCAGCCCCAATTAAAGCTGCTCAGCCGAGGATTTGAATATTTCATCAGCTCGAAGCGGGCAGCTCGATGAGTGGAGAAAATGAGGGGAATTTGGGATATTTAAAGAGCCCTCATCTCCATCAGGCCCAGCAGCTGTGTCAGCCACACATTCCTTTTACTGGCTGAGCAAAACATCTGTTTGTGTGTCCCTGACAAGCCCAAAACTTCAGGGATCTCTCTCCTCCCCATCTCTCAGGGTGGTGTAATTCTATCTTTTTTTATTTATGAGCTTGCTGAGCTGAATGACAAAGCAGGCTTACAGTAAAAACATCTTCATACTTATTTCCACCTTATTTTGGAGTTGCCAGCCCTACTGATCATTTTTATGAACTGTCATGAGCATTAATGAAATTTTATGGGCATTTTGCTCGGGACATTGCAGGATGATTAATTTGTTTTTTCAGGCTCAGTCTGCAGGGAGATTTAGGGCTGTGCTGCCCAGGGGTAGGGTTGGGATTTTCAGGCTTCTCTGCTCCCTCCAGTTGGGAAAACTTGTTTACCCCTCCCTCCTCTTTTCCTTTCTCTCATTTCCCTCTTTCTCTCCCTTTTTCCTGTGTCTGGTGGGTGACATCTCCTCAGGAGGTGGAGATACCTGAGAGGCAGAGGTGGGGTGCTGGTGAATTGTTGTCCGTCAAACTCGTGTCTGAGAGGGACAGAGAGTGACCCAGAGGGATTTTTACCAATGGTGACGTTTTAAAAGTTACCCAAAAGGCTGAGCAATAAAAATACAACCAGAGGTGGCCAGGGAGTGAGGGGCAGCTTTCCCTGAGCTTTGCCTGCTGGGAATCATGCTCTGTCTAGGGAAATTCCCATGGGGAACAGCTCGCTCCTGTGGCAGGGGGGATTTCCAGGAGCTCCAGCAGGTCCCAGGCCGGATTCCTGGTGCCAGGGACAGGCTGGAGCAGGAGGCACAGCCCCGGTGCTGCTCAGAGCTGCACATCCTGCAGCTGCACCCAGCCCTGCCCGGGTGATGGGCCCGGCTGTGCCAGAGGTGGCAGCGCCAGCAGGAGAGGTGGCAGGAGAGGTGCCAGCGCTGGCAGGAGGGGTGGCAGCAGTGGCAGGAGGGGTGGCAGAGGTGGCAGCAGTGGCAGAGAGGCGGCAGGAGGGGTGGCAGAGAGGTGGCAGCGCTGGCCCCGGGTCACGCCGCTCCTGGCAGTGGGGACAGCCCCTGCCGCTCCCCCCACACCTTCCCTGTCACCTGAGCCTGCCA